>CM055030.1:9827114-9967498 GCA_029204005.1 Salix udensis | reverse complement strand
AGGTTGACCACACGCATACGTGCTGAGCAGCGAGTGGAAATTTGTCAAAATACTATTAAACTCTTATAATTTTACGAGCCCATTTATATATTTATACTAGCCAATGTCACATCTCATCGCGGCGATACCATATTTTTTCTTAACATAATAAAATATTAATTGTGTAGGTTTTTTTTAATTATAATATAAATTTAGTCAAAATAATAAATGTATGCAGAATTTCTGTGAAGTGCAAATTTTCTATAAAATATAAATTAATATAAATTTATCTATTTAGTAGGTTTTGATGAAATAACCAATATAAAATTATCATCATTAAGAAAGCAAGAAGATTCAAATATCTGAATTACTGAATTCATTATATTAAGATTAATTCATTTTATAATTCCATTTAAATAATATTTAAAAACAAAATATAAATTGTAAAAAGACCTACAATAATCAAATAAAAAAATAGTTAATTTTCTATTCACAAAAAGACGAAAAAATAAAATAAATTTTTTTTCTAGCATATTAAATATTTTTTAATAGTTTATTTTTATTATTAGACTTATGCTAATTAGCTACTAATTTAGACTCATTAACTTGCATTCTAAAAGAGGTTCATTATAATTTGTTATAATAAGAATAACCAAGTTATCATGGGGTTCTTGTGTATTTATTATCATTTAGTAATTTGCTAATGTTGATAATTTTGAGTTTGAGTTTTTTTATATTATTAATTTCTTGATTTATACTATTTATTTATTTAAATCATAATTAATTATAATATTGTTGACTCTATTTAGATTTTAATATAATTTATCACTGAAGTAAACCTACGCCTTTGTTTTATTTATCCATTCGTTTTAGATTTTTAATGAGATGAGAAAAGAATGGTCGCGCGATTGTTTTCGGCCTTAATGGATGAGAAAATTTAAGGTCCTGGATTTTCGTTAGGTGGCCGCTCTTCGTTTTCTTGAATGCTCCCCAACTGTTTGTGAAAAAAGTCCATGAGACAATAACTCGAATATCTCAGCTGAGGAAACTCTTTGTTGGTTCTTCTTGTTTGGATAAGAAGATGGTTCGAGGGAAGAATATATATTTGTAACGATGAGGACGATGACTTCGGGGAGGATGACTGTTCACCGATCAAATTATCCGTCGAGGAAAAACAGCAGATTAGGGAACCTGGGTGTCAAACTTTGTGGACGATTCAGGGTTCTTTAGTTGATCAGACTCAATACATGATTCCTATAGCCATATGATTTATGATCTTGTGTTGTTGAATTGGAAGATTGAGCTTATTCGGCTATTAGTTATTAAGCTTTGTTTATTTTTATTATTAAATTTCAGTTTATGCTATTTTATTAAACTTTTGTTAATTTATGGATTTTAAACACGAATTGATTATGATTATGATTGTGATTGTATTATTTATATGTAATTTTCTTGACATTACAAGGAGTTTTAATGAATTAAATAAAAAAATTGCAGAGTTCTAGACCTTTTCAAACCTCATTCCTCTCTTTTCTAGTTTTATCTTCTCCCTCTTTACTCTTAATTCCAAAAAGTGTGAAGTGTAATTTGGTTAAAATGTAGTGGACGCAGCCCGTCTTGCTTCTTTTGGGCCAGCTTTGTGGTTTCTCATTCGCGACTTGTCAAGAACAAATCCCCAAAAGCCCAAAGTTTCAGTTCCTGAAACCAATTCACATCCTTGTCGCTGAAATAGTAGCCCGGCTCTCTAGAAGCTTTCTGATGTCCAACATTGTTTTCGGTTTGGTCTGTGTGTCTGACTGTAAAATTTGTTAAAAAATATCTTGTTTAAAATTTAAAATTTAATGATTTATATTATTCTTTAACTTATACATTAAAAATTTTTTAGAGCTTGAAACTTGCATAATTTTATATTATTTTGTGCTTTATTTTTATTAAATAGAATGAATGTAGTGAAATTCAAACTTATCGTGATCGCTTATTTAATAAAGTTCTGATACCATATCAAATTTACATGAAACCTATATATCATTATATATAATTATAATTCTGTAGGGGGTACTATCGCTATCACCAAAACGATCGCTATCACTAAAGGAAGGCCGGGGGCGGGGGGAGGGTGACTTGTGATTTTTTGGACCGTTCCTTCTTCATCATTTTCTTGTCTAATTCTTCTTCGAATTCTGCAGCAAGTTGTTCTGCACCAGCAGGGGTATCGCGATCACCAAAACGATCGCTATCACCGTATTAAATGCTTTTAAAAAAACTTGTGGCTATCATTTTAGATAGTGTTATTGGTACTAAAATATATCCGGACCCCCATTTTGTCATGACATGAGACAAGCATAATTGATCACTTGTGGGAGTCGTTTTGAGTTCTACGTTAATATCATCAAAATAAAACGAATTTATATTTTTCACTAACACTGCACGACATGCAACACCCTTATACAGGATTGAAACTGAAAGAGAAATCAAGATATTTGGGGTTATCTTCGGGTATTCTCCCATTGTAGCCCCATTCCATGAGCGAAAACTCTAATTTTATCTGGTAAATTAGCAACAAGCTAGCTAGCGTGGGTGGGAAGTAATATACTATAGGTGATGATGATGTTTAAGTATTCACAAGAACTAGCTAGAAACCCTAGCTATCAGAGAAGTCTGATTTTTTTATTTTACCTGAAGCAACCACAAATGTTTCTGATATGGTAAGCTAACGTTCTTGACACAGAAGAATGTGGCACATTAATTAATTAAAAATTATTTGATCGAAGAAGAGAAGCAAGGGCCTAATTTTAACAAACGACGTTGTTTTTAAGGCTAAAGAACTTGGTCAATTTCACGCAGTCATTTCATTGAAATTCGATTGATAAAACAAGGGATTTTGTCCATGCAACTTTTGGATGGACAAATATTATCAATAAACAAAATTAACAATATTAGCATGACTAAATTACCCTTAAACTATGACTGATTAAATTAGAGCAAGAATTAGGGGGCATGCAAATCATGCTCTTGAATTAATCAGGAAATTAGGCAGAATTCTTCTCTTAAATTCCCTACTCGGACATCTTCATCTATTATTGGGTTTGCAAAACGTAAAACGCAAAAAATAAATATTCACTTCGGAGAGGCCGACTCTATGCACACGTGGATGAACAAGGAAGGGGTGTCTTCGTAGGCTAAAGAAAATTATCGGAATATTCACTCCAGAGAGGTTGGCCACACGCATACGTGCTGAGCAGCGAGTGGAAATTTGTCAAAATACTATTAAATTCTTATAATTTTACGAGTCCATTTATATATTTATACTAGCCAATGTCCCGTCTCATCGTATCGCGGCCGATATCATTTTTTTTAATATAAAAAAATATTAATTATGTAAAATAATAAATATGTGCAGAATTCTTGTGAAGTACAAATTTTCTATAAAATATATGAATTTTAAATCAATATAAATTTATCTATTTAGTAGGTTTTGATGAAATAACCAATATAAAATTATCATCATTAAGAAAGCAAGAAGATTTGGATATCTGAATTATTGAATTCATTGTATCAAGATTAATTCATTTTATAATTCCATTTAAATAATATTTAAAAACAAAATATATGATTCCTCTAGCCATATGATTTATGATCTTGTGTTATTGAATTGGAAGATTGAGCTTATTCGGCTATTAGTTATTAAGCTTTGTTTATTTTTATTATTAAATTTCAGTTTATGCTATTTTATTAAACTTTTGTTAATTTAAGGATTTTAAACACAAATTGATTATGATTATGATTGTATTATTTATATGTAATTTTCTTGACATTACAAGGAGTTTTAATGAATTAAATAAAAAAATTACAGAGTTGTAGACTTTTTCAAACCTCATTCCTCTCTTTTCTAGTTTTATCTTCTCCCTCTTTACTCTTAATTCCAAAAAGCCTGAAGTGTAATTTGGTTAAAATATAGTGGACGCCGCCCATCTTGCTTCTTCTGGGCCAGCTTTGTTGTTTCTCATTCACGACTTGTCAAGAACAATCCCCAAACGCCCAAATTTTAAGTTCCTGAAACCAATTCACACCCTTGTCACTGAAATAGTAGCCCGGCTCTCTAGAAGCTTTCTGATGCCCAGCATTGTTTTGGGTTTGGTCTGCGTGTCTGACTGTAAAATTTGTTAAAAATTATCTTATTTAAAATTTAAAATTTAAAATTTAATTATTTATATTATTCTTTAACTTAAACATTAAAAACTTTTTGGAGTTTGAAATTTGTACAATTTTATATTATCTTGTATTTTATTTTTATCAAATAAAATAAATATGGTGAAATTCGACGTGATATTCAAATTTATATAAAAACCTATATATCATTATATAATTATAATTCTGTTGTGTGTGTGAATTATAATTGTTGGGTGGGGGGGAAGTCGCTATCAACCGAAAGGGGTTCAGAGTTCAAGGTATTTAATAAGGCGAAAGATGACAAGAGCGGGGGTAGCGGCGACTATCGCTATCGGTTTCAGAAATTATACCTTGAACAATCCCCTAAAGCCCAAATTTTCAGTTCTCTTTAATTATACGACTAGAAGCTTTCTGATGCCCAGCATTGTTTTGGGTTTGGTCTGCGTGTCTGACTGTAAAATTTGTTAAAAATTATCTTATTTAAAATTTAAATTTAAAATTTAATTATTTATATTATTCTTTAACTTACATATTAAAAAAAATTTAGAGCTTGAAACTTGCACAATTTTATATTATTTGTGTTTTACTTTTATCAAATAAAATGAGTATAATAAAATAGGAAACCATCGTAATCGCATGTTTAATAAATTTCTGATAATCGCTATCAACCATAGTTGTCAATACCGTTCCGGTTTTTTGATTGGAATGAAACGTTCCGGTTTCGGAGTGTTCCGGCGTACCGTTTCGGTGTCGTACTGTTCATATATAATTAATTATATATATATGAAAAAAATAAAATATTAATTTAACAAGCATAATTAAAATTTGAATTCTTTTTTATTTAAAATATTTTGGTGTTTTTAAATTATTTTGAGGTATAGATGTTAAAAATAATTTTTAAAAATAAAAAAAATAGATTTTGAACCCTGGAACGGCATGCCCGGAACGGAACTGAAGCGTTCCGACTAGAATTTGGCCGGAATTTCCAGATCAGACAGGAATTAAAACCGAGATGAAAACAACACCATTTTGTCTCGGTTTATTGAACTGAACGAGAACGGGAACGGAATGGAATTAACAACTATCGTATCAGCTACGCGGCCTGGACACGCAAAAAACAAATGCACGTGGCTATCATGACATGAGACAAGCATAATCGTCCTATGCACTCGTTTTTCAACATATTGCCTATTATAAATAGAGAGGGTTCATTATCCATACAAGGTCACAAGCAAGAATTTGAACCCGGTCGTGTAAGACTTACAGTCTTCTTCTTGCTTGGCCTAAAATGACAACCTTCTCTAAGATCCTTTCCAAAACAGACACTAGCAAAGCACTGTCAGTGCCCACCAAGTATCTCAAGTCTCTCCCATCTTTAAATGGTGGTCATGCCGTGAGTTTTCAAGCAATGGATGAGAGTACTGGCTTCGTCTGGACCTTCAAGTGCTCTACTCGCAAGAATAATCGATACCGGAAGCCAGTTCTCTCAAAGGGTTGGCTTGCATTCGTTCGCAGCAAGAACCTTAAAGTCGGCGACAAGATCATGTTTTCCGTATTGAACCAAACCGCTGGAGTACCTTCTTACGGGGTTCAAGCTGAAAAGGTTCAGGCAGAAAAGGTTCAGGCTGAAAATGTTCAAGCTGAAAAGGTTCAGGCAGAAAAGGTTCAGGCTGAAAATGTTCAAGCTGAAAAGGTTCAGGCAGAAAAGGTTCAGGCAGAAAAGGTTCAGGCTGAAAATGTTCAAGCTGAAAAGGTTCAGGAAGAAAAGGTTCAGGCAGAAAAGGTTCAGGCTGAAAATGTTCAAGCTGAAAAGGTTCAGGAAGAAAAGGTTCAAGCTGTAAAAGAAGTTAAGATATTTGGTGCTATATTTGGCTATTCACCCATCATAGCCCCATCAATTCCATGAATATTGAAATCTATCTCATGGAAGGCTGCACTGATCTACTAAACTCCGGTAGAGCTTAATTACTGTAAGGTGGCTTTATTCACCAAAGGCACCGTGACTTTTATATTTTCGTCTTTTCTTCTCTTACTTGGTTTGTTAATGGAAGGCTGCACTATGCTCTACTATACTGTACAGCCTGAGTACTGCAATGTTTTATTCACTTATAAGTCACCGTGGAATCGATCTATCTGTTATGTTGTCGTGTTTTCTGAAATCAAACTACTTCTCTTACTTGGTTTGTTAATGGAACTTTTCATTTATGTGATTTCATTTATATGACCCGACCCAGGCTCTTGTCTTCACTGGCATGAAATACTTTTCAAATGAAGCTTTTATAATATTGAAGGTGACACCGTCCAGATGCATAGGAACACCACTGCTCCTTATCGCAACTAGTTTTGCATCCATGCACTCTTGCGTTGTGTAGCATACCAATTCAGTATTATTACATTACATTACATTACACTAAAAACTAAAGAAGGTCGGGGAATTACTGTATTCTAGATTCAGATTACTTATTTTATAGGGAAATTATTAATTTATTCCTCTATATATAGTGACTGTAGCCTTTAAAACAGGGGTATTTCGAGTTTTTCATTTCTGCGGTAAAATAAACATAATTCCGGGGGTATTGTTTTTTTTTCTTTTCATTCAGGTCTTCTCTTTTCATCTCTTCGCTTTAATTTTTCTCTCTCTGCGCCTCCTTTCTTCTCCGGTAAGGGTCTTTGCTTTCCTCTCTTTTATGGGTTGTTATTTGTTTGTGATGACCGCTCAGTGCATGGGTGTATTGTGTGTTTTTCTGCGTATTTTGTTTCGATTGTTGATTTGTGATGATTCTGAATCACTGGTTAGGATTCATGAGGAGTGGGTTTAGTGTTGTTGTTTGGGGTTCTTTCTGGTTTACAATCGGGCGTTTTCTTTGATTGATTTGGGTTCAGCTGCGCTGCTATGGCATCAACTGTTTTTATGGATGGGTCCTTTCGCTTGGTTTGATGTCACGACAATTCGCTCAGGTTTTAAAATTGATGGGTTTCGATTTCTTATATTGTAGAAAAATGTACAATTTTTCTATTGGATTTTGAGTTATTTGGTGCTTTTACTGGCATCTGCTATTCTTCTGAGGTTTTATGTTACTGGGTTTGGGGTTCTTTGCTGTTTGCATTGTTGAGCTTGATGTTAACAGACTGTGTGATTGCAGGTTATGGGTGTGATTTTTCCATTCTATATTTGAATTCCGCTACTCTTGGATCAGTTCTTCATTCTCATGATTATTCTAATGCAAAATGAAAATTAGTACAGGTGTTGGAGAAATCAATATCCGTTGCAGGCCATGGCTTTTGTTTTTGTTTTACAACTTAATTAAAAATTTGATACAGGAACACAATTATTTCATCAGATGACTTCATAATTATAACCTGTCATGGTGTTTTCTTCTTCTTTGTAAATATATGTTTGAATAAAATTATTGTTAAATAAATTTATATTATTATACATTATACATGAAGCTAAATTAAATTGTGGTTTCACTGTTCAAATTTACCATAGCACTATACATAAATTAAGATTGTAATAATAAAATCATTATTTTATCTCTCAGTTCTCCTCAAATTTAGCCTTGGAATCAATGATATTTTTGAATTTTTATATTTATGTGTACAGTAAAATAATCATAATACTCTCTAATAAGATAAAAATCAACAATAACTCATAAAATAATAACAAATAATATAAAAAATAGTGACAATAATGGCTTTGATGATAATAATAACAATAACTTATAAAATAATATAAAAATATCAATAATGACAAAAATAATTATAATTATAATTATAACTAAAATAATATTAATAAAAATTGTTATTGTGATGATTATTATCGTGATTATTGAAATCAGAGCAAGAATTAGGGGGCTTGCAAATCATGCTCTTGAATTAATTAGGAAATTAGACAGAATTCTTCTCTTAAATTCCCTACTCGGACATCGCTTAAATCTTCATCTATTATCGGGCTTGCAAATCGTAAAATGCAAACAGAAATATTCACTACAGAGAGGCCGAGTACGTGACCGTGACTATTTGTGAATGTAGTTTTAGTTGTTCTTTAAATTATTTTTAAAAATATTAAAATATTTTTTAATTTTTAAATAATTATTTTTAACATTAACACATAAAAATAATTTAAAAACACAAAAAAATTAAAAAAAATATAAAAATAGTTTTTTTTTATTTGTTTTCAAAAATAGTTTTGAAAGGCAGCGACCCTTTTGTCTTCTGGGCCTAAGTAAAATAATCGGAATATTTACGTTGGATTAATTATAGTCACTCCATAGAGGTTGACTCTTTAGAATTTTCTGATTGAACTCAAAATATTCATGATGGTGTTTTTCTAATTAATAATCACTTAATTACGACGACCTTTTAGAGAAATCTCTTTAGCGTTTTCTTTTGCTCTCACATTATTATGCCACGTAGGACGGGATGGCGGCGACAAAGGCACATGCCTTATGCCACGTAAGATGTAAACCTACGCCTTTGTTTTATTTATCTTCGTTTTGGATTTTTAATCAGATGAGAAAAGAATGGTCGCGCGATTGTTGTGGGCCTTAATCGATGAGAAATTATATGGGCCTTGCCATTGAGACTGCTGTTCTTTTCTGGATGCAGATAAAGCACAAAAAGTCTGAAGTGTAATTTGATTAAACTGCAGTGGACGAAGCCCATCTTGCTTCTTTTGGGTCAGCTTTGTGGTTTCTCAATTGCAACTTGTCAAGAACGATCCCCCAAAGCAGAAATTCTCAGTTCCTGAAACCATTTCACACCCTTATCGCTGAAATAGTTAGCTCAGGTTGATCACAGCCCGGCTCTCTAGAAGCTCTCTGCTGCCTACCATTGTTTTGCCTGTGTGTATCTAATTGTAAAAATTATTGAAAAATTACCTTTAACTAAACACTTAATTTTTAGGTTAGATCTCAAGATATAATTTATATTAGTCTTTAACACATTTACTCAAGTAAAAAAAAAATTGGAGCTTGAAACTTGCACAATTTTATATTATTTTGTGCTTAATTTTTATCAAATAGAATGAGTGTGGTGAGATTCAAACTTGTGATCGTGTGGTTATCAAGGCTCTGAATAATCATTGAACTTAAAAATTTAATTTTTTTTATGAGATCCCAATATATTGTTTATATAATTCAACTGGACAAGGCAAAGTTGTCAATGATATACAGCAAAACTTTATAATCATCTTTTAGATGGCGTTTTTCTTTACTGTGTTGAAATATATATTTTTAGATTTTTAACTTTAACAAACTAAAATTATCATACTGTATTAATTTCATATGTAGAAATATTGTCTTTGGCTAAAATGGGAGATTGATTTAATGCAGCTCATAAGGGGGGGAAATGTAATATTGAAAGCAAAAAGGGAAAATAAAATGCACAGAACAAGGCACGAGAGGCCAGTTTGGGCACAGGAACTATCGCTATCAACCAAAGAAAAACAAAAACAAAAATAAGGTTTAAGGTCTTAAGCTAGTTTGGTGCCGACTTGATTGACTGTCATCATCGAAATTTATAATAATATGGATGGTTTAATTTAATCTTAGCCATTTAAATTTAGAAATTATACCTCCTATACCATCTCCCTCGTTCAAGGGTATTTAATATATTTTTTTATGATTTTAGGAATGATTTTATGAAATCAAATATCGCTATCAAGATTAGAAGCCGTTCTTGTAAGACAATACTTACATTATCTTCTTCTTGCTTGGCCTAAGATGACAACCTGCTCTAAGATCCTTTCCAAAACAGACACCAGCAAAGCACTGTCACTGCCCACCAAGTTTTTCAAGTACTCTCTCCCATCTTTCAATGGCGGCCATGCCGTGAGTTTTCAGGCAATGGATGAGAGTGGCTTCGTCTGGACCTTCAAGTGCTCTACTCGCAAGAAAGGACACCCGAAGCCAGTTCTCTCAAAGGGTTGGCTTGCATTCGTTCGCAACAAGAAGCTCAAAGTCGGCGACAAGATCAAGTTTTCCGTAGTGGACCCAACCGCTGCAGTACCTTCTTACGGGGTTCGAGCTGAAAAGGAAGTTAAGATATTTGGTGCTATCTTTGGCTTTTCACCCATCACAGCCCCATCAATTCTCCTGGGAGGCTGCACTGCTGCACTAGACGGTACAGCTTAAGTACTGTAAGGTGGCTTTACTCACTTCAAAGGCACCGTGACTTTGTGTTGTCGTGTTTTCTGAAATAAAACTACTTCTCTTACTTGGTTTGTTAATGGAACTTTTCATTTATGTGATTTCACTTTGCACAGAATTTTCTCGAGATTTACTTCATAAAGCTCCGATAGCAGCTCACATTTTCTGAAATAATCACAAAATCTGCACCCTAATTTATTGAGCTACATTGTGAAGACATTCTGATTTAGTTGGTCCCCGACAGTCTGACACATCTAAGACAAGTTTGGCCGCTGGAAGGCTTGGAAACTCCTTGAATGGGACAAGTGTCGTCCGTTTTCTAGCTGATAATTTTGTCCCAAAGAGTCTTGATTTTTGAATGCCCATTGGAGAATTTCCCTGAAGTCTTCTTCTTCTCCAAGATTGAAGGATATCCATCATTAATAGCAGGTGATTAACTATGTTTTCCGTGATTGTTATATGAACAAGTCTCTCGTGCCTTGTTCTGTGCATTTTATTTTTCCTTTTTTGTTTTCAATATTACATTGTTTTTTCTCCCTTACGAGCTGCATTAATGAATGGTCAATGGAGTGTGAGCCTTTTCCTTTGTGAGTTCAGTAAGGGTATGCTCTTAGAAATATATTTATACCTTCTATCTTCTATTTGTGTTTTTACCACATCAGCTCAGACGATGGTGAGACTAGGGTACTGTAGCGTTGTTTTTAAGTTTCTTTTATTTTGAAATTTATTAAAATAATATTTTAAAAATATATATTTTTAATATTAGAACTTTAAAATAATTTGAAAACACTAAACAAACAGATTAGTTGAAAGGGACTCTCGGACGTAGCGAGAGGCAAATGTAGAGTGCACAGAGACATCGGTTTTTCTGTCTGTTTGGTTGGAGAAACTTAGCACTCAAGGAAAATACACTTGACTTTCCAACGTTTGTTGCTACAGTGAAAAGCAAAACTAATTTAATATATCTTAATAATAATAATAATCTCATAATATTTTTGTTCAGACACCATTACTGATGCATACCCCCTCAAGTTAAATTTCTTTGATTTTAAAAAAAAATCAATTTTATTTTGTTTATTTATGACAGTTTTAATATGCTAATGCTGAAAAAAAATTAACTTTGATCTATTTTCAAGTGAAATAACATTTTTGAAAAACATTATTCATCACAATTTCAAACACAAGCTCATTTCGGTCAACTTAAAATAATTTAAGTGGTAAAATCAAGCTGATACATTTTTTTTTTTAAAAAAAAATATAAAGCACCACCGTCTGTTGTAAAACACTTTTTATCATGATTTTATAATTGAGTTGTAGTCTTGTCAATAGACAGTTCAAGATAACTTCATCCTAGATTAGACGAGAAAAAACAAGCAATGCGTTCCGCTCTTAGTCTGGATTTGAACGAATGTGCTTAGTTAATTAATTCAAGGATATGCATGTTGTAGGAGGGCCATCTTAAGAAGATTATCAAAATAGAGGTACTTCTAATTCTATTCCCTTACCTTTCCATTTAAATATGTTTGTGTGATTTTATCAAAATAGAGGTACTCTTTCTTTATTCCCTTACCTTTCCACTTGAATTCTCATCCGAAGAATCAGCGACAAGGATCTGCTTGCGTGGACAAGACAAGTTGCCACAAGTTAAGAATGTTGCCACACCTAACATGTGCGAGGCGACAAAACCTTGACCACTGCGCACATATCTGTATTAAATAGATCCTGGATGACGAGAGCCAGTTTTGGCCTTTTATGGAATGTGGGAGAAAGTAGCATCTGGCTACCACGGGCAGCCTATCTGTATTAAATAGATTCTGGATGACGAAAGCCAGTTTTAATTGTAAAACTAATTGCGTGTGTGTATTTAATTGTAAAAATTGTTAAAAAATTATCCAAACTAAAAAAACTTAATTTATAGTTTAGATTTCAAGATATGATTTATATTATTTTTTAATATATTTATTTAAAATGGCTTTTAATAGCTAAAATGTGACGTGATTCCTCGAACTAATTGCGTAACTATATTAATAGCTAAAATGGCTTTTTATCCACACTTTCGATGTCTTGTAAATTTGCTTTTTTGGATTTATTATGTATTAAGTTATTTCTATGCTCATTTTTTTTTCTTTTCTATATAAAATTAGATTGTATCTACTCTACAATTCACTCATAAAATCACGATACATCTGCATCAATTCATCAACAAAATCACAGCATTCATTTTTATCACGTCATCCTAGATTAGACGAGAAAAAACGAGCAATGCGTTCCACTCCTCGTCTGGATTTGAATGAATGTGCTTATTTAATTAATTTATAAATGAGAAGGGAATAAAGTTAAATCTTAAGATTCCTATTATAACCATTCAGTTCAAAACAAATCAACAAAAGTGAATAAACATCAGGGAAATGTAGCAATTAACTTTATAAATAGAAAATAAATAAACTTATAATTACACACATTAAGTTAGTCAAAATTAAATATATTTTAATTGAATTAAATACCTCAAATTATAGCTGGTGCATGTGATTTTATATATAGTTTTCGATTAGTTTTTTTTTCCATTAATAAATAGAGCTCAAGCCCAAGACACAAAGACCATTAATTAACAAAGGTTGGGATCTTCAGCCCAATATGGAAGATAAATAATACAAATCTCAAATCCTTAACTAACCCCAATAGTGAGTGTAGCAAGAAAACATGCCCAGCAAAAAGAAACCTTGACCTCAACTGTTAGGTTCTTAACTCTTAACATCATTTTAGTTTGCTCAATCAAATAAACACTTTATTCACCAAGAAATAGAAGGATCTAATTGAAAAAAACAAGAAGGATTAAATTGTAATTTTCTCATGATATTGTACACTGCAACTGTTATCTGTACTAAAATGGAAGTGTGTTCAGGGAAAAAAATTATAGTAATGAATGTAACTGGTATCATCCTATTAATTATTTATGGGGACTATTTTAAAGAGGAAAAAAAGTATAAGTAGGAGTAAAGAAATCTTAGATGAAAGTATTTTTATGGTCACTAGTAAGCACACAACAATTTTTGCAGCGTTTTAATATATTTGTCAATTTCGTTTCGGTTGATGTTTTGTTTTTTCAATTAGAATAAAATATTTTGGTTTTAAAATGTTTTTTGTGCTCCATTTTGGGGTTATATTGTTTATGTGTGTGTGTGTGTATATAATTAAATATATTAATTTAAAATTTTTTTAGTTCAAATCCAAAAATAAAATTATTAGAATTGTGCAATTTAATCTAAAAAAACACAATAAAATGATTTTTCTGAATAAAATTATGAACATGTATAATATTATAAAAATATCATCATCAATCTCATAAAATTATTACATCCCTTAAACAATGATTCACGCACTTGGGAAAAAGACCTCTAAGAGAAGCTCGATCGATGAACTCAGTTTAAAGATGTCCATGGCATAAATGATAATCCCACGGATTGCAAGTGAGATCCCCCTAGCTAATTCCAAGCAAAAATTAATGTAAATGCTGAAAGGTTTCTTTTATCATGCTCTAATTAATGTTCAAGTAAAAAAAATTATAAATAGATTTATTTTTAATTGTTTACTTTAAAAATTATTTTTATTTATATTCCATTGAAAAATATTTTTTTAAATCCAACATACCATAATGAAACAATCAAATACCTCTATATTATCAATTTATCGTATTAAGTAAATATTACAAGAATATTTTATTTATTTATGAGCAAACCGGATTTTGATTAGACCAATAACCAGTTCATATAAGTGTTGATTGAGTTTTGATCAGATTGGTAATTTTATTTTATTTTAACCCTTTTAATGACTTGAATTAAAAGGGTTTGGAATCAACTCTCGTAGATTTAAAATATTTTATAAATAAAGCTAATTCAAGGTAGATATATCATTTATTAAAAATATAAATGATGAGACTTGATTATATCACCTGAACGTGAAAGATTGTTTTCTTTACATCTAAGCCAATTATATTATTAGAAAATTTAAAGGCTTTTTTAATAAATTTAAAATCATGTTTTAGTGCGTTTGATATAAAAAAAACTAAATTAATGTTTTTTTTTAATATTTTTTGTTGATTTCAATACATCACCAAAAATTAGTAAGTATTTGAAAATGCATTTGAGAAGCATTTTTTTGAAGAAAAAAAAAATATTTTAATGTATTTATAAAAAAAAATACTTTCAACAATAACTTTAACCATACTCATAAAAAATCACTACGACTTAATAATCCTTAAATAAAAGCATAGTCGTAATAATTAGAATGTAGGGAATATTATATATTTCTCTCTCAAAATCTTTCGAATCATTTCATATATGTAGCCTACTTTATAATTTATATATCGGGACCTTTTTGTCATGACATGAGATAAGCATCAATAATGTTGACTTCTACGACAACATCGTATCAAGCCAGGACCAGGGAGAGGTGGGCTTGTTTGAATAAATGAGACCGTGAGTTAAATTAATATTAAACTTAGATAAAAATCGATTTATAAGACGTCTGGATCTCTTGAATAGCAACATGACTTTTGAAAAATAATAATAAATATTTGAAAAGAGATAAAACTATATCAGAAAAGGCATTCTAGCTTTTTATAAAATCCAAGGGCCAAGACATAAATAAAGAAGTTCCAAGAGGCTCGCAAAGTACCTTGAAGATATATATATATATATAACTAAAATATAAAACGCGTCCCAGTTTTATTATGCTAATCCATAGTAAAATATATTATTAATATATATATTGTCGTTAAAAATGAACGAGATGATCAGGTAGCCGAGATGGCTAAGGCGCGCGAGATTAACAGAAAGGGCGTGGGTTTGAATCTCACCCCAGTAGTTTCTGATTTTGCATCCACAAAATTAAATACTATAATTATATATTGTCGTTAATGATTAATGAAAAGTTCAGGTAGCCGAGTTGGCAAAGGCGTGCGAGATTATTAGAAAGGGTTGTGTGTTCGAATCTCACTCTCGACAATTTCTGATTTTGCTTTAATATAATTTTTTTTTGTTTGGAAATGTGATTGATTTTTTTAAAAAATATTTTTTGTTTAGAAATATATTAAAATTATAAAAAAAAATAAATTATTTTTAACATCAGCACATGAAATGAAAATGATCTAAAAACATTAAAAAACCATTAAAAAATACAATGTTTGGACAATGTTTGTTTTCTGTCTGTATTTATTCATTCATGCTTTTAGATTATTATTTTTTCAATTCATTTTTTATCGGAGTTTTATTTTTATTTGGTTCCTTTCTGAAATTTTAATTTATGTTGGTGATAATTTTAAAGTTAATATTGCTCCTTTTTTCCTTTGTTCTTTTTTTTGTGTGTGTGTTTTGTTATTTTATCTATTTTTCGGATCAGATAATTTTATGATTTTATTGTTTTATTGTTAAAATGTTTTGATTTTTATTTTTATTTTTTGGGGTAATTTAATTATTTTAATTGTTTGGGCAGTAATGTTGATAATAATTTGAACTGTTATAGTAATGAAAATGATGGTAATGTAGGGATGAATTTTCAATTTATGCTTTTGTCTTTTGTGAATAGAAAATTAACTAATTATTTGTTATTTAATTATCGCAGGTCTTTTCACAATTTATATATTTTTTTAAATGTTATTTAAATTGAATTATAAAATGAACTACTCTTAATACAATGAATTCAATAATTCAAATATCGGAATATTCTTGCTTTTTTAATGATGATGATAATTTTATGCTGGTTATTTTATTAAAACCTACTAAACAGATAAATTTATATCGATTTAAAATTCATATATTTTATAGAAAACTTGCACTTCATAAGAATTCTGCACAAACTTATTATTTTGACTAAATTTATATTATAACAAAAAAAACACACAATTAATACACCTACTTAGCAAAAACATTCTTTAAAACGCCGGTTGCAATGCAGAGCCAAACAAGCTCTTAATTATTGTTCGTCAAAGAATCCAACGACGATTTCTTTTCATGTTTAAATATCAAGACTATCACTTCTGTTTTGTTTAGTGTTTTATTTTTTTAATTAAAATGAAATATTTTGGTTTTAGAGTGATTTGACGCATCGTTTCAAGGTTGTACTGTTTAAATATATATATAATTAAATATATTAAATCTAATTTTTTTAGCTCAAATCCAAAAATAAAATTATTTAGAATTGTGCAATTTAATCTAAAAGTGCACGATAAAATAACTTTTCTGAACAAAATTATGAGCATGTATAATATTACAAGAATAACATCATCAATCTCACAATATTATTACTTTCTCTGATTACTTTTAAATTTTAACATAATATATATAAACATGTATAGAGACTCGATGTAAAATTTTATCTCATTCTAATGGTCGGATTAAGAGATATGATTGATATTGTAAAATTATTTATTATTTAAAAAACATTATTAGGTTAAAATGGAACGGGCAGAATAAAACCGAAATGTTTCAGTTGAAATTGGTACAAAAATTTTTGGAACGGACTGAAATTTTTAAACGATGTAAAAAAAATTATCATGCTGTCTTTTACCTAAGAAATGATCCGTTTCAGTTGGGTCCTTGGACAAACCAGCAAATGTATGGGGTCCAATCGATATAAAGGCCATTGCTGGTTCTATTGGGTGATCGACAAGGACGTTGGTGGTCAAAGATGAGGGAGAAGAGTTTTGCCTCTCTTTTTTTAAATAAATAAAGGATCAAACATTCATTATAATTTGACTTTAGGAAGAGGGAAGTAGAGATAGAGAGGGAAGATAAGGATAAATATGAGAAGAAGGGAGAAAAGATGGAGAGGCAAGGAGGTAGAAAAAATGGTTGCTGTATTGTCGACGGAATAATTGGGAGAAGATGGAGAGAGAGGCAGAGGAATAGGAAAGATGAGAGAAGGAGAGAGAGGTGAAAATAAATGTTTTTTTTTTTTTTTTTACAATGGAACATTTAGAATTTAAATAAAATTTATAATATATATTATTTGAGGATTGATGATTATGTGATATCTTGTAATTATCATAAATAATAAATATTACAAAAAATTGTAATAATTTTATAGCATAATCAAGACATTTAAAATAAAACTAACATGTATTTATAGAAAAATATAAAAAATATATAATAAACTCGGGGGTTTGAGGAGTAGATAAATGATGAAATAAATTCTACTTAATTAAATAACAAAATCTCTTATTTGAACAAAGTGCTGGCAAAACTTGTAATGAATTTTTAAAATGCACCATGTATTCTTTGTATTTAAATGAATCCCTATCAAAATTAATTATTTTATCTATAAGAATTTCAATCGATAGTTTCTAAATTAATTTAGAAGAAAATTGAACTAATTTTTTTTTTTTGAAAGATTATATAGAGCTCTTGGAATATAATATATTGTGAAAAAAGTATAATAATATTTTATTATTTTTAAAGAACACATATTTTATTGATAGTAATTATTTGTAATATAATATATTTCAAATAAATTACAATTTAGGTAAGAAATATTATGTTATGATCATATGAACATAAAAACAAATAATCTAAATCTAAATCTATGTATAAATTATGACACTACATATTAATATGGTTAAATTAAAAACGAAATCTAAAATGATTTTATATTAAAACATAAAAAGTCAAAAGATGGTGTTTAAAAAAAATGAAAAATGAAAAAGAAAAGGAGTTAACCAGTTAATGCCAGCTCTGCACTTTTCTCGCAAAATACCCATCATTTGCGGGTGACAACGACATGTGTCGTCTATCACTGCAACTTCTGAAGACATTTTATGGCTGAGAAATATAGGCTACCGACTATGACTCCCTCCACTCATTTTTTCTATTATTTTTCATCTAAAATACTTCGAAATCATCCTTAGAAACTAAATGCAAAACTCATTTAAAACCTTAGAATTATTTTAATTCACTCGAAAACACAATAATATCAAATAAAAAACAGATTACAAGTTATTAATGTAGATTTAGTTATATCTTTTCTAACCATACAAGAATTAAAAAAATAAAATTTAGATTTATGAAATTTGATTGTTCAAAGAGTTCAAAGATAACTTGAAAGACTAAAAATAATGACAATGAAAATAAATATTACAAAAGCAAGCATTAATAAAAACGAGATGTTTATTTGAGACTTATGATAACTTTATATATAAAAAAAAACATATCTTAAAAACCAATTTAAAATAAATAAAATATTGAAGGATAAATAAAAAATAATAATTAAAAAATATAAAAAATAAAAAGTAGAATTGAAAAAAATATAGAGTATTACAAAAAAGACCAGGCTTGTGGTCCTAATATCGTTTTTTTTGTAATATTACAATGTAACTTGCCGACTAATCCCTTATATATAGAAATGAAATATTGGAACCGAGGATTAAAATGAAATAATTGGATTCAAGTGTTAAAAAAAAAACTATGAAATATAGTTGAAGGAGAGAATCGGCTCATCCATCCGGTGGCTGCCATTAGCATCGATACTAGCAATTAAGTCATTGCCTCAGGGTTCCCGGAGGCACTCAAATCGGCGGCGTACTCACAAGTCACGACGAGTTAAACTCAATTTTGAAACTTCAAGCACTGAAGCGTAGTTTACCTTCGATAAACCCATTCCACGTGCCGCCTATCATCCCATCCCTTTCAAAACAATTTTTCCATTGTCATCGGGTCTTCGGCAGAAGTCTTTGGCGTTTTGGTTTCTCTGTGTAGACTGCAAAGCAGAGATAACATGTTCATGAAGTTGGTACGAGAGATAAGAAGAAATTGTGAGAAAGCGATGCAGCTGTGAAACGCAAAGTTTAAAGGTTTTTTTTTTTAAAAAAAAAAAAATAATACTTTGACTGGCAATTTTTTTAGTCAGTAAAACAGAGAGTGAAAATGTATTGATGTCCGGATTGGACTTGAATTGTAAAATTATTGTGTATAAGAAAGGAAAAAAAAAAAATATATATATATATATATATGTAAACTCACCCCTTCCTCTCTCTAAGTTTACAAAATAACAAAGAAGCAAGATAGATAAAAAAGAAACAGAGAAACTGAAAGAACTTGGACCCTTCAAACATTATAATTAATTATTGGTATTGGGTACAATATGCTTTTTAAAAATATTTAATAATTAAAAATAAATTAAAATAATATATATATTTTTAATATTAACATCTTAAATTAATAATAAAATATAAAAGACATTAACCTAATTTTTTTCATGTAAACAATATTTTAAAAACATATTGTATCGCCAAAACACACCATCTGTAAATAAATTCTTAAACACCTTAATTTCAAAATCTTACAAAACCAGCTAAAGAACCATTTCTTTTCTGCTACTAAAAAAAAAAAAAAAAAAAAAAACTCTAAAACAATTTAATTTTTATTAACCACATTGATGTGAATATTTAATCATAAGTTGAAAATAGTATTTTACATACAAAAAGTGTTTCACTACCAGAAAATTGATTAATTCATACGAAAATATCGATAAAATTTTTATCAGCCAAATACTGACCCAAAATAGTATTTTTCCGTCAGTATTTGGATGAAAATATTACTGAAGGAAGTTATCGTCATTATTTTTATTGGTATTTACAGATAGGTATTTTTATGGGTCTTTTGCAGACACCATTACTGATGAAATTGTTATGTCGGTAAATATTAGTAGTAAACACCGAGAAAATTACAGTGAAATTCAAAAATCAATGATATACGATAAAATAACATTGGTTCCGACAAAATTACCGATGAAGTTACCAACAAATATATTTTATTTGTAACTTTGTTGGTAAATATTGCAGATTTACAAGCCAAATTAAAGTAAGATTCAGAAAGCAATGAAGTATGATAACATGATATTGTTACAAACATTATTACCGACGATTTCCTCTCCCCCTATCCTCTTTCTTCTTCTTCTTTTTTTGTATTTTTTTCTCTGCAACCCCCAACCACCCTCTCCTCCTATTTCATCAGAGTTCAACCTCTCACAACAAATCAAACAACCATAACTCTAAGTTTAAGTGCATTTATGTTCTGAATTTTTTTTAGCACTCTTCATTTTAAGTAAGCAAATCTACCGGGATTTCCATGATAGAAGAACATGACAGACAGTATAGAAGGAATTCAAGCATTTTTTTCTCCAATTCTTACAAAACAATATATTGCTTGTTCTGTTTATATTATCAAGGCTTTCTTGTTAAGCCAAAAGTATCTCATGTGGTGGCTCTTAATTCATCGATTTGTTTTTAGGGAATTTTGGTTGTGCATCAGTACTTAATTTGCATGCTGAAAAAAGACTGGGCAAATGAAATTGTACAAAGTCATTATCTATGCAAAGTAAATTATTTTATGGTGATTTCATGAACATTGAGTTCAATTGAAGAAATTTGAAAGTAGTTTTGTGTGTTGATGAAATACACCGACCGCATACACTAGTGAAATTATCAATAAAATGTTAACGATAAAATCACTAATGGTATATTCTGATGGTGTCATTGACGGAATATACTGATAGAATTATAGTCGGTGTTTTCATCGGTAGATTTATATTTTGTGTTTTTGTTGATAGATCAAGTTCTGATGGAATCAAGAGTCTTACTATTGGAAGGTTTTTGTTTATGGTTGCTAGGAATACAATTACCGAAAAAAATACATAACATTACCCATAAAAATTTCTGTATGTAAAACAGTTAATTATAGTAGTGTTTTTTTTGCTGGTTAACCTTTTAATGAAACTTTAACATGACTTCTCAATTTAATCAGGATGAACTTAATGGTAGGTACAGGAATATTTTCTAATATAATAATATTTTCTGTACGAAATATGAAATATGGTTTCAAATGGCAGAAATTCTGCCGGTCCCTTCTTCCTGGTGCCTTTCCTATTTGTTATCAGGCCGACGCCTAGTCACGTCCCGCACCGACTCTTTTAATTCAATGGTCATCCACTCTTGCAATTGAATTCCAATCTATCCCTTGCGTGTATAAAATGGTTCCACACACTGCAACTCAGCATGCAAAATAAAAATAAAAATGGCAGAGTTCTCAAAGCTGCTAACCAAAACGGATATTCACAAGAGACTCTCACTGCCCACTAAGTTTTTCAAACCTCCCCCATCTTTCAAAGGTAGCCATGTCCAAGATCTTCAAGCAATAGATGAGAGCGGCTTCGTCTGGACCTTTCAATGCTCTACTCGCAAGAAAGGGCACCCAAAGCCTGTTCTCTCGAAGGGCTGGCTCGCATTTGCTCGCCACAAGGAGCTTAAAAATGGGGACAGGGTCAAGTTTTTGAAGGAGAAACACCAAATTGTTCCTGCAACACCTTTATATAGGATTGAAACTGAAAGAGAAATCAAGATATTTGGGGTTATCTTCGGGTATTCTCCCATTGTAGCCCCATTCCATGAGCGAAAACTCTAATTTTATCTGGTAAATTAGCAACAACGTACCTAGCTAGCGTGGGTGGGAAGTAATATAGTATAGGTGATGATGATGTTTAAGTATTCACAAGAACTAGCTAGAAACCCTAGCTATCAGAGAATTCTGAATTAGGTAACTGCTTTCTTTCCGAGACTTGTCGAGCAGGGAAGCCGTCGGAATTCTGTAGGGCTTTTGTTGTTCTTGCTACAGTGATGACTCTGTAGCTTTTCGTTCTTCTCTTCTATCTTTTCCTGAAGGAAGACTTATCCGTTGACTTGGTTTAGTAAATCCTATTTTCTTTTCTGTGATTTAACTTCTGCAAATGCTTTGTGATTTTTTTATTTTACCTGAAGCAACCACAAATGTTTCTGATATGGTATGCGAACGTTCTTGACACAGAAGAATATGGCAGATTAATTAATTGATTAGAAAGTCAATAATTATTTGATCGAAGAAGAGAAGCAAGGCCCTAAATTTTAACAAACGACGTTGTTTTTAAGGGTAAAGAAGGTGGTCAATTTCACGCAGTCGTTTCATTGAAATTCGATTGATAAAACAAGGGATTCTGTCCATGCAACTTTTGAATGGACAAATATTATCAATAAACAAAATTAACAATATTAGCATGACTAAATTACTCTTAAACTATGGCTGATTAAATTAGAGCAAGAATTAGGGGGCATGCAAATCATGCTCTTGAATTAATTAGGAAATTAGACAGAATTCTTCTCTTAAATCTTCATCTATTATTGGGCTTGAAAAACTTAAAAAATATCTTATTTAAAATTTAAAATTTAATGATTTATATTATTCTTTAACTTACTCATCAAGTAAAAACTTTTTGGAGCTTAAACTTGTATAATTTTATACTATCTTGTATTTTATTTTTATCAAATAAAATGAGTGTGGTGAAATTTGAACTCGTCTTGATCGCGTGGTTAATAATATTCTGATATCATATCAAGAAATTATCTTATCTAAAAACTTAAATTTTTATATAAACCCTATATATCATTATATAATTCAAAGTGGGGTGGGTGGGTGGGTCAATAGCGATAGGTAATAAAATGCACAGAACATCCCAACCAGCCAAGAGCTTAAACCTTGATAGCGATAGGTAATAAAATGCACAGAACACCCCCACCAGCCAAGAGCTTAAACCTTATTTATTTGTTTTTCTTTGGTTGATAGCGATAGTTCCTTTGTAATATTGAAAGCAAAAAGAAAAATAATTTTTTTCTTCGTTGGTTGATAGCGATAGTTTTTGTTAATTTTTTTTTTTTGGTAAAAGGGGGGCTGATAGTCCAAAAACAACAAACTACAAAACAACAGAACCGTGAATAACATGGCAATCCTTAAACAAATGCTCAATAGACTCCACAGAGTGGGGACATCTCAGGCAAGCTTCAATAAGGACGAAACCTCTCTTATGACGTTGGGCATTTGTGAGAATCTTCTTGTAGCATAAAGCCCAAAGAAAAGTTTTCACTTTGGGGGGAATCTTTAACTTCCAGAGAAATTGCTATTTTCATTTGAGGTTGTTATCCTCCATCAAAGAGCTATAAGCAGTTTTAACAGAAAAGCAACCATTGGAGGTGAATTGCCAAATGCGCTTATTTACCCCACTCCCATTAAACCCAGCATTCATACCAGTAATCAGCTTGACAATATTATCAGGCAGGCAAGCTATAAGGCACACGGTGTCCCAAACCCCATCATCCAGAAAATGACTAACCTTAGTATGAAGAAGCTCCTCAAAAAGATCAATGGTAGCCCATTGACGAAGGGTACCGCAACTAAGCCAATTGTTAGTCCAGAATAAAACATCATCCCCAGAACCAATTTTCCATCGAATACCATTAGCAAGGGCTTTAGAGCCATATAGCACACCCTGCCAGACACTAGAAGAAGCTTTATGATGCAAATCTTGTTCATTCAGGACTCCCCCGTGCTTTAAATATTTGGCTTTAAAGACTTGGGCCCATAAACCTTGCTCTTGCTGAAGAAGACGCTAACCGTTTTAGCAAGCAGAGCTTTGTTCATGCAAGTAGATTTTTTAATGCTCAAGCCACTACACCGGTTTGGCTTGATAGCGAAAGTTTTTTGTTTTTGGGCACAGGAAGAAGGTACAGCTTGAGTTCTGTAAGGTGGCTTTATTCACTTCAATGTCACCGTGAAATCTATCTTTTGTGGTGTCGTGTTTTCTGAAATAAAACTACTTCTCTTACTTGGTTTGTTAATGCAACTTTTCATTTATGTGATTTCACTTTGCACAGAATTTCTTGAGATTTACTTGATTACCCTTAAACTATGACTGATTAAATTAGAGCAAGAATTAGGGGGCATGCAAATCATGCTCTTGAATTAATTAAGAGATTAGACAGAATTCTTCTCTTAAATTCCCTGCTCGGACATTTTCATCTATTATTGGGCTTGCAAAACGTAAAACGCAAAAAAGAGAAATATTCACTCCAGAGAGGCCGACTCTATGCACACGTGGATGAACAAGGAAGGGGACTCTTTTGTCTTCGTAGGCTAAAGTAAAATCATCGGAATATTCACTCCAGAGAGGTTGACCACACGCAGACGTGCTGAGCAGTGAGCGGGAATTTGTCAAAATTCTCGTAAATCAAAATAATTTTAAATCTTATAATTTTATGAGTCAATATATATTTATATACTATATTAAGTTAAATTTAAAAACTAGTAAAATTGGATTTAACTTGTACAAAATCAGTATGATTTTATAAATTTACTTATGAATGATCAAGTTAGTTTTGAATTTGGTCTTATAATATTTATTGATAATTTATGATATCAAACATATCTTTTAAAATATATATTGGATCTAGTTGAAATTTATAGAAAAATAGTAAATGCATGAAAATATATTTTGTTAAACTATTAGATTAACCAAAGTTCAAAAACATATTATTTCAGAGAGTCAAATATAATAAATGACTTTAATGTATTCTAGTCGACAAGTCCATATGATATTGCAAATAAAAATAAAACCTCCTTATGACATGTGTCGTATCGTGGGCCTGGTAAAAGTACCCCGTGATGTCAGCTGAAACGTAAGCACTCCGTGATGTTACTCTTAGGATCTGTTTGATATTGTTTTTGCTTTTGTAATTGAGGTTTTAAAAAAACAGTTTCATGAAAAGCATTTTTATTTAGCTGCGGTTCAAAATAATTTTTGAAGTGTTTGGTTAAAACTGTGGTTGAGTTTGGGATTAATAAAAAATAATTTCATAAGTTTGGTTACCAAACTTTTCATATTACTTTCAATATGTGACATTAAACATGGACAAATCATTCATACAATTATCAAATCCATGAATATATTGTTATTATTATTATTATTATAAAAAACAATATTTTTTTCTTGATAATAAATTTAAATCCAATTAATACTAAATAAAATGAAAAAAATCTCTTAAAATACATGAATAAAATATTAATTATAAAATTTCAGCATCAATCCATTAGGCAGAATGCATAACTAGTTTCTGCAACTAATGCATAACTAGTTTCTACAATTAATATAGTAACCCTTGCTTTATTATTGAGTTATAATGATAAAAAATCATTATTTATGGTATTTAATATTACTACCCTTCATCCCAAAAAACCTAACAGACCCAATCTTCTCTTTTAATTGCCCAGCCTTTACCGCCGCCTTCTCCCCTTCCATTCTCAGCCATAAAAACCTCTCATCCACCCAGAAACAAACCCAAATCAACATCTCCTTCGCCTTTGTCCTCCTCTAGCAGCAGAGTTAGCAAGTGTAACAGCTTTGGGGGAAAAGAAAGAAAATAAAAAACCAGAGTCAGCAGTGCAGCCGGTTGTTTGGCCCATGTATAGTGGAGGCATGTCTCTGGTCGATACCCGTCTGATTCACCCCTACCAGGACCCTTCTTGCTCCTGGCCAAGAATTCAAGTGAAATGAAAGAGAGATGTTATTTTAAATTAAAAAAAAATGATATTAAAAAAAATTAAAAAAAAAATTAAGAAAAAAACTTTCAAAACTAACTTGAACGAACAAGATGTCACAGGTAATATTGTCTGGAACTTGAACAGGGAAGGTGCATAAGGCTCCGATTGTTTGGTAAATATGAAGGACCCCTCCGTCCACCGTCATTATTATGAATTTGATCCCCAGACCTTTTATTTTTATCAATTGTTGCCGGATCTAATCCGACTATTGTTTTGGTTGGAAGACGAATCAAATAGACTAAGCTATGAAAACAAAAGGAAACGCGCCGTTAATGATTAATCCACAAGCAAATTACTATTTAAATATTTTTCTAATTGTAGAATAACAACAAAATCTGTATTTTTTCTCGAAATAAATTACCTTTGTTGTAGGAGGACCATCTTAAGGGTCTGTTTGGTATTGCGGTTGTTGTTGTGATTGAGGTTGGAAAAAAGTAGTTTTATAAAAAGTGCTTTTACTGCGGTTTAAAATAAATAGTGAAGTGTTTGGTTAAAACTGTGATTGAGTTTGAGGTTGAAAAAAAGCAATTTTAAATTGTTTGGTTACCAAGCTTTTCATATTGCTTTTAACTTGTGAAATTACTTTAAAAGGTATATATGTGTAAATATACATATGTATATATATAATTTTTTAAATATTATAGATTTAATAATTATAATAATAAAATATAATTAATAATTCAAGTAAATTAGACACTTGTTTTTATTCTTCCATCAAGCTACTTGTAATTTTATCACGAATTAAATATATACGTGAAGGCCTCTGCGATCCCGGAACAATAGTAAAATATCATCTAAAATAAAATTAGGATTGCTAGATAAAAATTATATTGTGATATTCTTCTAATATATTTATTTATTGTAATTAATTTTTAGATTATTTTAATATATAAATATATATATACACACACACACTTATATATATATATATATATATATATATATATATATATATATATATATATATATATATATATATATAAAAGATGGGTTTGAGCAGGGGAGAAGTTAAGAAAAAGATTTTGTCGGTGGAATGAAGGAATGAAACGGCGAAATAAAAAAGCTATTTAAAGCTGCTTCTTTCATAACCAAGGGTTGAAACACGTACATGTGAGCCATAGGAACTGAAACCATGGGTTTGATTCCCGTTTCTTGCATTGCCAAACGCTTATGTGATAGCTTTTGTTGGAACGTGGCTTGCACCACAGAACCAAACGAAGATTATCAAAATAGAGGAACTTTTCATTTATGTGATTTCATTTATATGACCCGACCCAGGGTCTTGTCTTCACTAGCTTGAAATACTTTTCAAATGAAGCTTTTATAATATTGGAGGCAGGTTGTCAAAATTTGTGAGTTGGCTCGTAAAATTGTACGATTTTGCGAGTCAACTCATCAAATCTTGTTAACTCGGGTAAAAAAATTGATTTGGGTCAAACTCGTACAGAATCTTAAAATAGGACCGAATCGGTCCGATTTTACGATCCTAAGTGATTTTAATTACTTTCCCCAAATCTTTCATTTTCAATCTTTCATTTTCATTTGCCCAAAATCTTCTCTTCTCTTCTCAGTTCTATCAGTCATCCCCCAAATCATTTCTTCTCTTCTCAGTTCACCGACGATACAGTTCGGCCGATTTCCTCCCCAGTTGTTCTCATCCTTTTCTTCCCTAAATTATGGGTTTAGCTCATAATTTGAAGTGGATTAGAGGAATTGAATCAAGATTCTTCGAGGCATGAATGTAGTTGGCCCATTAGAAAACACAATCCTTGTATTTTCAATTCCTCCTTCAGTTCACAAATCATTTCTCAGTTCACCGACGATACAGTTCGGCAGATTTCCTCCCCAGCTGTTCTCATCCTTCTCTTCCCTAAATTATGGGTTTAGCTCATAATTTGAAGTGGATTAGAGGAATTGAATCAAGATTCTTCGAGGCATGAATGTAGTTGGCCCATTAGAAAACACAATCCTTGTATTTTCCCTTGTTAAGAGAATTAATCATGGTAAAACAATAAGCCTAAATTGTGCGTAAGAGAGTGTGGTTTTTTGAGTTTCGATTCAGAGGATTATTTGGATGAATGGATGAAATGCTCTTTGTATATTGTATTATTTGTCGAATTACTAGCTATTCGAAACCCATTAGATCAAATTCATTGATTGTCAATAATTTTTCTCCTTCTAGTTTTGGAAAGATCCTACACTCACTGTGTGAGACTGTTTAGCTGGTGCTTTATTATGGATTTGTAAGTAAAAGAAGCTGGAGGTGCTGATTTGATTACTGACTTCAATAATTAATTGATAAATGATCGTCCATAGCACTTGTGTTTCTTTTACACTCTCTGTTTTGTCACCACAATACCTTCCATCTCTCTGCGGTTGAGGGGGGAATGCAAAAGAAGTTAATTGTGTCTTGAAACTTCCTCCATGATCAGATGAGCCTGTGCTGTTTAAACAATTTTATCAACAAAGCCACGAATGATTTTTGTTGGCTGGCATCAAGTGAGTGGGGAGAAAGTTCGGATAACTTAATTGGAGCTCTGTAGTTTGAAACTCTTTAGGCGTGCTGAAAATGTTAAATATTTTATATAATTGAATGCTAAATCAACATAGTAGTTGAAATTTAGATTATAAATCTCTCCGGTCATCTTCGTTCAAGGTTAGAAAGATTCCCAACACAGTAGATGAACAATTTCAATCAATTCTGAAAAAAATAGTGTTTTCTATAGTGTTTCTTTCAATGAAATAATATATAGCTGGTTTAATATCGAATTCAGCCTTGATTCATTCCAAGCCGAATTAATTAGTTTGCAGTCCTTTGATATTGGTTAATTTTGGTTTTTTCATGGGTGGCTAAGCCAAATGTGAGGAGCTAACAATTTTAAAATAATTTAGCTATAATTGAGCTTTACGAAACTTAACATGGACACATTTATTATCTCAATGAATTGCAGATTACATGGCATTCAAAAAAACTATCAGCGGCAATAGACTTGATGTGGGATGGCAACATGGTATAGATATTGAAAATAATTCAAGAAAAGTTCAATGCAAGTATTGTCAGAAAATTGAAAATATCGGTGTTAGCACCAGTGGTAATACTAATAATCATTTTGATAGTGATGCTATTGATGCAAGTCTTGGACATAGTGAGGGGGATGAAACTGAGACTGATTTTAGTTTACATTGCACGCTAGCTGAAGATTTGTTTTAAATTTGTTAGTTTTTACCTTATGAAATTTTATTGACATAATTGTTTTGTAATGTATTTTGTGTTAAGGAATCATCTCACCTAAAAGCTTAAGCTGATAGGTGAGGCCCCATAATATGATTTATATTATTCTCTAACACACACCCTCTCAAGTGAAAACTCTTTGGGCTTGAAACTTGGACAGGCCCACACTACCTTGTGCTTGATTTTTATCAAATAAAATGAGGGTGATGAGATTCGAACTCGTGACCTTTGGGTCAACAAAGCTCTGATACCATGTTAGGTAATCATTTCACTTAAAAGCTTAAGCTAATAGGTGAGACCCCATAATATGATTTATATTATTCTCTAGCATTTTGAAGTTATTTTAAATCATGTATGAACCTTAACTAATGAAGTTTTATGTCCATAATTATGATGTATTGTATTCAGAAATATTTAACTAATGATTTAAAGATTTTTCTGCTTACACGATTTTAGCTGTGATTTTATGATTTTTATACGGAAAAATTCAGCTACGATCTTACGATTTTACTATTTGATTTTACGATCCGAGTTTCAAAAACCCTTTTCATATCATGTCAAAATCACAATTTTAACTACCATGATCGGAGGTGACACCGTCCAGATGCATAGGGTTTCCTAGGAACACTGTACCAATTAATCTTCATGCAAGAAACCCGTACTGTATGTAGCTTTTTTTTTTTTTTTTTTTTATGAAACGCATGTGGGGAGTAAATAATACCAAGAATGAGACTGCAAAGGCACATGCCTTATGGCACGTAAGATGTAAGCCTACGCCTTTGTTTTATTTATCCATTAGTCTTAAATTTCTAATGAGAGGAGAAAAGAATGGTCGCGCGATTGTTTTCGGTCTGGATCGATGAGAAAATTTATGGTCCTGGATTTTCGTTAGCTGGCCGTTCTTCGTCATCTTGAATGCTCCCCCAATTGTTTATGAAAAAAAAGTTGATGATATAAAAAATAAAAATATTTTAATTTAAAATAAAAAATAAAAATAATTTTTTTATATATTTTTTGTAAAAATATTTTTGAAATTTAGTATCAACATGTCAAAAAATATATCGCGGTCCATAAAGTATTTAATTTAAAATAAAAATATTTTTTTTTCAAAAACACTTTTAAAACATAATACTGATAATATTATGATGGTTGAAACTGAGTATATGTTTGGAAGTAGAGTTGAGATTGTTTCTCAAAATATTTTTTTGTTCTAAAATGCATTAAAATAATATATATATATATATATATATATATATATATATATATATATATATATATATATAAAGAAAATATGCTTGACATTAATAATAGAAAGTGATGTCTTAAAATCAAAAATAGAAAAATAAGTTGATAAATAAAGTATTTAGAACATCTTCTCTATAGGTGGTGTTGTCTTATTTTTATATTATTTTGCTGTAGTGATATCAAAAATAAAATTTTAAAATATGAAACAAAATTATTTTAATATATTTTTCAAATAAAAAATATTTTAAAAAATAATTACTACTATAACATTAAATCAAATTTAATTAGATGGTAAAATTAAATTTTAATCCATCAATAATTAATTTTAGATTTGACAACCCTTGTAAATACATCGAGGACATGTCTAATAATAATAAAAAATATATATTTGAGAAAATATTTAATTTATGTATTTTTAGTACTTTATAATTACGAAAACATTAGAGAGAGTTGTTTATTTTCCGATTCCTCCAATCATCAAGATCGTCGTAAATCCTTGATTGCTGAGCTGAGACCCTTTGTTTGTATGATTTTGAATTCAGGATGTAGAAAAATAATTTCTCATCAACGCTTTAAGTGTAATTTGGATAACACATCTCTAACTAGTCCAACAAGGATACGTGTAAAGCAATGCATTGAATGTGAATAAACAACTTGCCTATACAGTAAGGGGGGTTGTTGACTAATCCAGGTACTATATATTTGTTTTTTAGATATAATACATATATTATAATGCATTGCTTGTCTGCATTTGGGGAGGCAAGATTCGTTTTGCTAGTATAATATAAGACAGATCTGCACTTGTTGAACTAGTCAAAAACGTCATTCTGCTGCTATAACGAGAGTGCTTCTTTTGTTTGTATTTTTATTAAGATTTCCCCCTGTTTTCTCGACACTGACAAACATATACACAGTAGAAGTGATCTACACCTCGTACCGACTTCTTCACTGCCCATGTTCCTAGTTCACAGCTAGGTGAAGTGACTCGCATGGCGCGTGCCCGTTTGAAAATGGTGCCTTCTCTTTATCCACTTCTAGGTAATCTTAGTAATATTTCTTTTTTTCCCTCCATTGAACATGCGTGTCAACAAGGACACTAGACCGATTCATTTATTTTTTGATGACCAAGGCGCCTACAAATAGCGACCCAAATTTTCAAACAAATGGCAATATTTTCAAACATAATTTTGAAATTGTTTTTCATTTAGAAATATATTAAAATAATATTTTTTTTATTTTATAAAAATTAATTTTGAAATCAATAAAGGAAAATGATCTAAAAATATATAAAAAAATTAATTTAAAATAAAAAATAACTTAAAGTGGGCGACAAGGGTCAAGTTTTACGAGGAGAAAAACAAATCCGCTGCAACACATGTTTACAGGGTTCAGGTCGCAAAAGAAGACAGGATATTTGGTGCTATACAGGTCGCAAAAGAACACATGTTTATAAGGCTCGGGTTGCTAAAGATACCGGGTGCTATTTTTGGCTATTCTTGCTCCGTTTATAAAATTCACTTTCTGTGATGGTTGTACTTTCTAGTTTCTTGAAAACTGTCCATTGTTTTTTTTATAAAAAAAGTGTGATAAAATTATTCATGCCTAAAAAAACAAAAAACTTTCTAGAAACCAAAATCAGCCTGAAATAAAAAATTAAACAAAGCTTAAATATATTTATTCATGAACTTTAAAGATTAAAAAACTCCTAATATGTCCTCCTCGTCAAATGAAACTATTAATGTCGATATCGCCAGACATGTTTTTTTTCATCCAGAGGTGTCGCGCGATAGGCAACAAACATCCCTTGCTCGTGGAAAAAGCGGAGTTCATGCAAAGCGGCGCGCAGATAGAAATTGGAGGTCAAGTGGATATGTTACTTTTCATGAAAGTTAATTGCGACGTCGTAGAGATGGGCCGCTTTGTCAATGAAGTAAATCTCAAGAAATTCTGTGCTTGTAAAAGTGGAATGTTTTGCTTGCAGTCTTCCGTGTATAAAATATATATCGGTTTCATACTCTTCCAATGTAGCAATATTACTATTACTATATATATAAAAGGCGTGGGGTTTTCACTGTTTGAATCCACAGTACCAATAACTATTTATTTATATTTTTGTGAGCAATGAGCGATATATTGGTGTAGCCGAGTTGTTCCAAGGAGAGCAAAATTATGAGAGAGGGCGCGGGTTCGAATCCTACTCTCCGCATGTTTTTAATTTACCACAAACAAACATTATTAATATAAATTGTCTTGAAGTATAACCGAAATGTGGAGCTAGCCGAACTGGTCCAAAATACGCCTGTCTTCCGAGAAGGGCGCGATTCGAATCCTATTCCCAGCAAATATTTATGTTTCTTGCTTCTTCTTTTTTTATTACGTTTTTTTTCTTTTTTGTCCATGATATTTTTTTCTGATTATATTTTTTTCTTCTTTTTCCCCCACTTATATATATATATATATATATATATATGATTTGTTGTTTTTATAATTGAGTTATCTGGACTAACTTAAATGTAGTATGATTAATCCTCAAATTCAATTTTTTTAGAATTTTTTTTGTTTTTTTCCTGATTATATTTTTTTTCATGAAATATTTTTAATTTTGCTTGGAAATGTGATTGATTTAAAAAAAAAAAAATTGTTTAGAAATATTTTTTTTCCTTATTATGTTTTTTTTGTTTTTATTTTTTTCCATGAAACATTTTTTATTTTGCTTGGAAATGTGATTGATTTTTTTAAAAAAAATATTTTTTGTTTAGAAATATATTAAAATGAGAATTGTTTTTTTAATTATTTTTAACATTAACACATGAAAATAATCTAAAAATAATGTTTGTTTTCTATCCGTATTTATTCATTTATGCTTTTAGAATTTGTTTTTATTCATTTTTTGTAAGGGTTTTATTTTTATCAGGTTCTGTTCTGAAATTTTAATTTATATTGATGATAATTTTTAAATTAATATTGCTCTTTTTTTCTCTTTGTTCTTTTTTTTTATGTGTGTTTTTTTGTTATGTTATCTGTTTTTCAGATAAGATAATTTTATAATTTTATTGTTTGCGCAATAATGATGATAATTTTTGTGATTATTTTTTAGTATTTTTTTGTTAAAATGTTTTTTTTTATTTTTTGAGGTAATTTAATGATTTTAATTATTTTAGCAGTAATGTTGATAATAATTTTAACTGTTATTGTAATGAAAATGACAATAACATAGGGATGAATTTTCAATTTATGTTTTCATCTTTTATGGATAGAAAATTAACTACTTTCTCACAATTTATATTTATATTTTTAAATGTGATTTAAATTGAATTATAAAATGAACTAATCTTCATACTATGAATTCAATAATTCAAATATCCAAATCTTCTTGCTTTTTTAATGAAGATGATAATTTTATGTTGGTTATTTTGTTAAAACCTACTAAACAGATAAATTTATATCACTTTAAAATTCATATATTTTATAGAAAACTTGCACTTCAAGGTAATGTTGGATATATTTATTATTTTGACTAAATTTATATTATAATAAAAAAACACATATAATTAATATTTTTTATGTTAAAAAAATATGTATTAAAAAAAATATGGTGTCGTCCACAACAAAGCACGGGGACATTGGCCAGTGCTTGTATAAAATGGGTCGACAGACTGCAACAAAGCAAGCACAAAACAAAAATGGCAGAGTTCTCAAAGCTGCTAACCAGTACGGACATCCAGAAGAGACTGTCACTGCCCACCAAGTTTTTCAAGTCTCTCCCATCTTTCAAAGGCTGCGCCGCTCTACTAGACGGTGCAGGTTAAGTACTGTAAGGTGGCTTTGTTCACTTCAAAGGCACCGTGGCTTTTATGTTTTCGTCTTTTCTGAAATAAAACTATAAATTTCCTTTACGTGATTTCACTTTGCACACAATTTCTTGAGATTTACTTCACTTTTCTGAAATAGAAGAACCTTCTTTCTTCTATTTGTGTTTATGCCACATCAGCTCAGACGATGGTGAGACTAGGGCACTGTAGTGTTGTTTTTAAGTTTTATTTTATACAGAAATGTATTAAAATAATATTTTTTATTTTTTTAATATTATTAATTTAAAATAATTTGAAAACACTAAAAAAATTAACTTGAAATATAAAAAACTTTAATTTTTTTTAGAAAGGTATTAAAATAATATTTCTTATTTTTTTAATATTATTAATTTAAAATAATTTGAAAACAGTAAAAAATTTAACTTGAAATAAAAAAAACTTTAATCTTTTTAGAAAAATTTTAAAATAATATTTTTTATTTTTTTAATATTATTAATTTGAAATAATTTGAAAACACTAAAAAAATTAACTTGAAATAAAAAAACTTTAATTTTTTAGAAAGGTATTAAAATAATATTTGTTATTTTTTTAATATTATTAATTTAAAATAATTTGAAAACACTAAAAAACTTTAACTTGAAATAAAATAAAAAAAAAAAACTTTAATTTTTTTTAAAATATTTTCAAGACAATAAAAACAACTTTTAAGATACAGTGGATTGGATGCCCCTCCTTGTAAGACCCACTTGCGACATCGCCAGATAAGGGCTTCTCTTACATCTTCATCCAGTGGTATCGTGCGATGACCAATTATTATATCATCACAGAAGAAAAGTCAAAGGCATTAGAGCTCAGGTCAATATTAATTAAATTTCATGTTAGTTAATTAATAAAAATAAAAATGGATTGTTTTTGTTAAAATATCAATGCAGATTTTTTTCCACCGCCTTTTCCTTCTTAGTGCCCGTTTGATATTGAGGTACAAACCACGGTTTGAAAAAAAATACTAGCTTTGCCGTTTGGTTACATAAGAAAAGCAGGTTTTGTGGCAATGGGATCCACCCAAAATATTAACAAAACGCAGGTTCACGGAAAGCAGCAAATGATGCTTTCCGTGCGGTGAGTCTCCTGGGAGAGACAATTGAAATCTACGGTTCATGGGGCTGGGAGATAATATTTTAATATTAATATTAAATATATTTTAATATGAAAATTAATATATTTTAATATTAAATATTTTTAATATTAAAATAATCTAAAATTTAATTAAAATATAAATAATGTTTACATATGTATATTAATATAAAAAATATTTTTTTAATATTATAATAATTTAAAAATTGCATTTTATCCAAAACAAATATCTGTTTTTTTCATGAATTATTAATTATATTTTATTGTTATGATTATTAATATATAAAATTTAAAAAACAATTTATATATATATATATATATATATATATATGTGTGTGTGTGTGTGTCTTTTAAAGTAATTTCAAATGTTGACAGCAATATGAAAAACATAATAATCAAACACACAAAACTGTTTTTTTTCAACCTCAAACTCAACCACAGTTTTAATCAAACACTTCACTACTTATTTTGTTTTTAAATTTCTCCTTGGAAAATCAGTTCCTCTTGAAAACAAATGGTTAATGGAAAATATTTTTAATTAAAAATAAATTACTCTAGTTTCTAGAAAAATACTTTTATCTGTTTGTGAAAAAATTCCATGAGACAGTAACTTGGTTCCTGTACCACCAAAGCAATAACTTGGTTCTAGACAATAACTCGAATATCTCAGCTGAGGAAGCAGTAGAGCAGAAGGACAACAACCTACACATACATGGAAACTCTTTGTTGGTTCTTCTTGTTTGGATAAGAAGATGGCTGAAGATGGTTCGATGGAAGACTATATATTTCTAATGATGAGGACGATGACTTCGGGGAGGATGACTGTTCACCAATCAAATTATCTGTCGAGGAAAAACAGCAGATCAGGGAACCTGGGTGTCAAACTTTCGTAATCAATGTCATGGGGAGGAGAGTTTTATCTTCTCCCTCTTTACTCTTAATTCCAAAAAGTGTGAAGTGTAATTTGGTTAAAATGTAGTGGACGCAGCCCATCTTGCTTCTTCTGGGCCAGCTTTGTGGTTTCTCATTCGCGACTTGTCAAGAACAAATCCCCAAGAGCCCATATTTTCAGTTCCTGAAACCAATTCACACCCTTGTCGCTGAAATAGTAGCCCGGCTCTCTAGAAGCTTTCTGATGCCCAACATTGTTTTCGGTTTGGTCTGTGTGTCTGACTGTAAAATTTGTTAAAAATATCTTGTTTAAAATTTAAAATTTAAAATTTAATGATTTATATTATTCTTTAACTTACAAATTAAAAACTTTTTGGAGTTTGAAACTTGCACAATTTTATATTATTTTGTGTTTTATTTTTGTTATATAAAATGAATATGGTGAACGCGTGTTTAATATAATTCTGTAGGGTGTGTGGGGGGGGCGTCAGGGGGGCGTCAATTCATCATATACTCAATTTTCATATATATATATCGCTATCAATTCAGAAATATTATACCCTGATAATACCATCTCAAAATAAAAGAATTTATATCGCTATCAATTCATCATATAGTCAATTTTCATACATATATCGCTATCAATTCATCATATAGTCAATTTTCATACATATATCGCTATCAATTCATCATATAGTCAATTTTCATACCCTGATAATACCATCTCAAAATAAAAGAATTTATATTTCCTCTAACACTGCGCAGCACCTGTATAAATAGAGGGTTCATGATGCATCCAAGGGAAAGATCACAAGCAAGAAAGATTTAAAGCCGTTCTTGTAAGACAATACTTACATTATCTTCTTCTTGCGTGGCCTAAAATGACAACCTGCTCTAAGACCCTTTCCAAAACAGACACCAGCAAAGCACTGTCACTGCCCACCAAGTTTTTCAAGTACTCTCTCCCATCTTTCAAAGGCGGTCATGCCGTGAGTTTTCAAGCAATCGATGAGAGTACTGGCTTCGTCTGGACCTTCCAGTGTTCTGTTCGCAAGGAAGGACACCCGAAGCCAGTTCTCTCAAAGGGTTGGCTTGCATTCGTTCGCAGCAAGAAGCTCAAAGTCGGCGACAAGATCAAGTTTTCCGTATTGGACCCAACCGCTGCGGTACCTTCTTACGGGGTTCGAGCTGAAAAAGAAGTTAAGATATTTGGTGCTATCTTTGGCTATTCACCCATCATCATAGCCCCATCAAATATTCCATGAATATTGAAATCTATCCGATCATGGAAGGCTGCACCGCTCTACTAGACGGTGCAGCTTAAGTACTGTAAGGTGGCTTTACTCACTTCAAAGGCACCGTGGCTTTTATGTTTTCGTCTTTTCTGAAATCAAACTACTTCTCTTACTTGGTTTGTTAATGGAACTTTTCATTTATGTGATTTCACTTTGCACAGGATTTCTTGAGATTTACTTGATAGAGCTCCGATAGCAGCTCACATTTTCTGAAATAATCACAAAAACTGCACCCTAATTTACTGAGCTGCATCGTGAAGACATTCTGATTTAGTTGGTCCCCGACATTCTGAAACATCTGAGACAAGTTTGGCAGCTGGAAGGGTTTATCATTAAGGACTGGAAACTATTGTAGAATTTTACACCAAAACTTGACCACTTCTATCTTAGAACTTTATTCTCGTTTTACTCTTTTTTTTTTTAAAAAAAAAGATGAAACTTCTTCTATTTATCCTCATGGGTTGGGATTTTGGGTTTAAGCTTTTAATTAATGACCGCGACCATATAATGTTTTGCATATCTACTAGTAATCTAAATTATTTTTAATTCCAACTTGGCTAATGACAGAGAGCAAAATGCTCTGTATTGAAGCTACTGAGACGTCAACTGAAGAAGCTGATTTATTGACAAGATCAAGCAAGAAAGTTAAAATTGGAGACAGCAACAACACAATGGGATCAACAGGGGGAAACAGCTACCTCGAATCACTGATGGGAGAATCATTTGTCGAACCAAAAACTGCAGAGGACAACTACGCCACTGAAGAAATTTCAGATGATGATGAAGATGATTGTGATGAGGAGGATTGCCCAGTGATCAAGCTATCGGCTGAGGAGAAGAAACGCATCAGAGAACCATGGAAACAAACCATTATCATAAAGTTAATGGGAAGAAAGGTGGGATACATGTTCCTCATGCAAAAACTGAAAAATATGTGGAAATTACGGGGTGATTTCACATTGACAGATTTGGGAAATGAATTTTACTTGGCAAAATTTGCCAACACAGATGACAGAGCACATGTGCTCTTTGAAGGGCCTTGGATGGTGGCCGATCACTACCTAACTGTCCGAACTTGGCATCCCAATTTCGACCCACTGGTGGCTTCCATTGACAAGGTTGCAGTGTGGATTAGGCTACCTGATTTGTCAATGGAGTATTATGACACTGATGTGTTATGGAAAATTGGGGATAGAATTGGGAAAACCCTAAAAGTGGACCGGGCAACAACAATTGGAATCAGGGGAAATTTTGCGAGAATGTGTGTTGAGGTTGATCTTACAAAGCCACTGCTAGCAAAATTTAAACTAAGAAGAAGAATTAGAAGGATAATGTATGAAGGTTTGCACCTGGTTTGCTTCAAATGTGGCCAATACGGCCATAAACAGGAGAGATGCCCACATGAAAAACAAGATGATCAGGAGGTCCAAGATAACATGGAAGTGCAGAATGACACTGAGGTTCCAGTTGTAAGACCAGAAATTTTGGAGTCCTTTGGTAACTGGATGATAGCTGAAAGACGTCCTCGCCGGCCGATCAAGAAAACGGTGACTGAGAAGACCACAGCAACGGTAAAAAACGGACATCAAGCCGAGAATAAAGGAGAAGGTTCTGGAACAATAAAGAAGGGTGATTTTAAGGTAACAAGCCGTTATGAGGCTTTATTGAGTTTGAATGAGGAAGCTGAGATCATGGGAGCGGAGAAATTGAATGAAGAAGATGAAGAAGAAAGAGTGAATATCGGGAGAGAATTAAAAGCAAATCCCTTAAATAGAGAGAGGAATGGGCAGCCGGGCCTGAAGGAGAAAAGCATTCAACGGGTCCAAATTGGACAAAGGGTGGGCCGGAACAAAAGGCCGAATGGGCCAAGTGATGAAGGAAAGGGAGAGTGGGATGGAAACACACAGCCCAAGACTAAAGCCCTTTAAGTAACAATTTAAAGGAACAGGAACAAGCAATAAAAATACAAGCTCGGGGAAGCAAAGGGAAAGGAAAAATGGAAGACGTCGGGGAGCATAACAGGAAGGGAAGAAAAAATCAGTTTATGGAAAACAACGCCAGTAATTTTCCACAGTCATCACACATGCAGCCTTTGCCACCGGATTGCAATGTGTACAGAGATGAAAATCTGATGTTGAAAAATCCAATGGAGATGAATCGGGAACCTGAACCCCCGGATGAAACAACATGGATGGATGAAGGAGTTATGGTGGCTGCAGATGCTATAAATTTAGAGAAGACAGACATATTATCCACAATTGTGGGGGATAATTTAATGGAGGAAGAGGTCGAGGGCAGAGAGGTTGGTCACATGACAAAGACTTAATTATGGTGTCTGGTATGTGTCAATTTACAATATTTATTATGAATTTTTTATTTTGGAATTGTAGAGGGGCTGGAAATAATGGATTTTGTACGGTAGTACATGATATGAGGAGATTATATAAGTGTAATATTTTGACAATTGTGGAACCTAGAGTCAGTGGAGTTAGGGCTGACAGAATTATTGAAAAATTAAGATTTGAATCTCATTTTAGGGTGGAGGCCCAAGGTATGTCGGGAGGTATATGGTTGTTGTGGAATAAATCTAGAGTTAATATAAAAATTCTGAATTATTCGCAACATAATATACATGGTATTGTGAATGAAGGAATGAATGATTCGTGGATGTTTACGGTGGTATATGCAAATCCAAATGGCATTTTAAAAAAGCAATGCTTTGATGAAATTGCGCGGTTGGCTAGAAATATTAAGAAGCCATGGATGGTTATAGGGGATTTTAACGAAATATTGATGGCCACAGAAAAGATTGGGGGAGCCGAAGTTGATCATCAGAGGATCGCCCGGTTTGCTAAATGGGTACAGGAATGTCAGTTGATAGACTTAGGGAGCAAGGGTCCTAGATTCACATGGAGAGGGGGAGTTAGAAATGGTTATGGGAGAGTGTATGAGCGTCTGGATAGGTGCTTTGGAAATGTTGAATGGAGACAACACTATCAGGATGCGACGGTGTTAGTTCTTCCACGAGTAAAATCAGACCATCACCCTATTCTTGTAGAGTTAGAAGAGCAAAGAGAGAGGTTTCGAGGAGAAAGAAAACCATTTCGGTTTGAGGCTGCCTGGCTACATCATGGTGATTTTGCAGAATTCTTGAGAAAAGGTTGGGAGACAGGTTTCGAGGTTCCAAAAGCTTTGGAAAAGTTGACAGCTGATCTGAAAGTTTGGAACAGGGATGTGTATGGAAACATTTTTCAACGAAAAAGAAGAGTTTTGGCTAGATTGGGAGGAGTCCAGAAAGCTATAACATGGCAAGGAAATCCTTTTTTATACAAATTAGAGGATGAGTTATCAACGGAATATCGGCAAATTCTTCATCAGGAGGAAATTCATTGGTATCAAAAATCACGATGTCAGTGGATTTCGTTTGGAGATAGGAACACCTCCTATTTTCATACTAAAACTGTTATTCGTAGACAAAAGAACAAAATTAAGGCTTTGAAGAATGAGCAGAATATTTGGGTGTGGGAGGAGGAAAATTTAAAGAAAATGGCTAGAGAGTTTTTTAAGAATTTATTTCGGAATGATCACGAGGTAATTCAAGAGGAGACAAGATTAGAAGGTCGTTTCCCAAATATTGATCCCAGCCATATGGAGCAGTTGGTCACCCCAGTGCTAGATGAAGAAATAAAAGAAGCTATTTTTGAGATGAAGCCATACAAGGCCCCGTGACCTGATGGGTATCAGCCAGTTTTCTATCAATCTCTTAGTGTTTTGTGGAATGGTGTTGCAACTCAGAATTTCAGTCCTAATAGAGGGATAAGACAGGGTGATCCTTTATCTCCGTATATATTTGTTCTTTGCTTGGAAAGATTATCGCAATTAATAAATCAGAGTGTGGAGGATAATAGCTGGAGGCCCTTTACTGTGCGCAAAAATGGAATGAAGATTTCTCATTTGTGTTTTGCGGATGACATGCTTTTGTTTACAGAGGCAAGCATGAAACAAATTGAAAATGTGGCTCAATGTCTTGACATGTTTTGCTCAGCTTCGGGTCAGAAAGTCAGTGTGGCAAAAACGAGAATATTTTTTTCTAAGAATGTATCCGTTGCTTTGGCAAATGATATTAGCAGACGGAGTGGGTTCCAAGTAACTACAGACCTGGGAAAGTACTTAGGGGTGCCTTTGTTACACCAAAGAGTTACTAAGCAGACTTATAGTTACTTAATAGAAAATTTGCAAAGAAGATTGGCAGGGTGGAAGTCTAGCAATCTATCTCTGGCAGGAAAGATCACATTGTGCAAAGCTGTTCTTACCACCATCCCTTTATACCCGATGCAAGCTGCGGTTATTCCGAAGCATACGTGTAGTGAGATAGAAAAAATCTGCGAGACGGTTCATTTGGGGGTCGAGGGAAGGAGAGGGTAGAAAGCTGGAAGAAGTTATGTCAACCAAAAGAGAACGGTGGGATGGGATTCGAGAAAAAATGGAGGCGATGAATAAACGCTTTTATTATGAAATTGGCATGGGGTTTGCTAAAGGATAATAGTCTGTGGGTTCAGTTCCTTAAAGACAAATATATGAGTTCTAATAGGGGAGAAGGTCGGCCGGTGGCAACATCTAGAGATTCTTTGCTATGGAAGTCCATATGTAGGGAATGGGATGTAGTGCATGATAATATAAGTTGGAATCTGGGAAACGGAAGACAGGTTTTGTTTTGGAAAGATAGTTGGGTGGAAGGTTGTGGCCCTCTTGTAAATCATTTACAACAGGAGACGCATATAGAGTCTCTAAACTACACAGTGGCTGATATGGTGGACAGTAGAGGCAACTGGAAATGGGAAGTTTTTGCTCACCTCCTTACGGTTCAAGCTGTGATGGGAATTGCTGGCTATATCCCTCCTCGGCAAGATGCGCTAGAAGACTCAGTGGTATGGGATCTTTCAGCGAATGGTAGTTTTAATGTTAAAACAGCTTATTTGGTTCGGGAAGAAGGGGAGACTATGGATCAAGATCCTATATGGAGGATTGTGTGGAAGTGGAAGGGAATGGAACGAATCAGAGTGTTTTTATGGACTGTAGCTCATAATGCTATAATGACCAATGAAGTGAGATGGAGAAGGAGGTTAACAGATAATAAGTGTTGCAGTTATTGTGTTAATGAAGTGGAAACTTTAATGCATGCACTTCGAGATTGCCCTAAAGCAAGGACAATTTGGGAGGCCTTCGTAAAGGTGGAGGATAGGGAAGTGTTTTTCAGTCAAAATTGGTATGCCTGGTTGGTGTCCAACTTATCTTCTAGGAATAACACTAATCGTTTTGGGGATTGGCAGCTGGTGTTCGGAGTAGCGTTATGGTACATATGGAAGGAGAGATGCAGTAGAACACTTGGAGGAAACCAAGGAAATTGGTATGGGACTGTGCTTGCTATAAGGAGAATGGTGGGAGATAGCAAGATGGTGCAGGGAAGGAGCTATGGGGAAGGGACTGGAGATACGGTGATTAATTATATAGGGTGGAAATATCCGGCGGAAGGCTGGATCAAGCTGAACGTTGATGGGTGCAGTAAGGGCAATCCGGGTTTGGCAGGTGCGGGAGGAGTGATTAGAGACCATATGGGAAATTGGATAGGAGGTTTTGCAAGAAATATTGGGATTTGTTCTTCAATAACTGCGGAGTTATGGGCTGTTCATGATGGGTTGCAACTTACATGGAACAAAGGGATTCGGAGAGTGGTTTTGGAGTCTGATTCCAAGGTTGTGGTGAAGCTTATTAAGAATGGTAGTGGGGGGGTTGATAGACACTATAATCTTATTATGCAAATTAAAGCTATGTTGGGTAGGGAATGGGATGTTGAAATCTTACATGTTTATAGGGAGGCCAATTATGTGGCTGATTGGTTGGCTAATTTTGGTTTAGGTAGAGATTTGTTAGACAGGGGGGGATCGGATGTTATAACCGAACCTCCGTCAGGCATTTATCCTTTGCTGTATTTCAACCTTATTGGGTCTACTATTCCTCGTGAAATTTAGAAGGGCGTAACGCCCCGATCAGTACCAAAAAAAAAAAAAATTATTTTTTTACGTGCCGTTTACGCCATCTACCATAATTATAAGAAGCAAGAGTCACGATTAATTAAGCATGCCGCCGCCGGCTTATTGATATTTTGAGGGAGCCTTGTTGATATTCTCAGAGTTCTGCTAATTCAACCTTTATTTATTATAACTAGCCAAATACTCCCACATCTTCTCCTTCTCTTTTTCATCTCGTTTTTTTTAATGTTACGGAATTTTCCAGTCATTTCAGTCGGAACAGAACAGAATTAACAAGCATGCTACACACTATTTTTTCCATTTAATTTTATCTTCAGCAGACACCTCTGCTTCTTTCATGTCTCTGAACATGATCAACTCTTATGCTTCTACTGACTTCGAAAGTACCAAGGGAAATGGATTGTTGGGATTGATGCAAGAGATGCAAGCTCCAGCAGCCAGTTTAGATTTTGACAGCATCTCTCAAAACAGAGGCTTTGCTGGGTCTGAAAGTGAGGGGAAACTGGGAAAGAGTAAGGGAGAAAAGAAGATAAGAAAGCCCAAGTACGCTTTTCAAACAAGAAGCCGAGTTGATATACTTGACGATGGATATCGATGGAGAAAGTATGGTCAAAAGGCAGTGAAGAACAACAAATTTCCCAGGTAATTATATATATATTTTTTTTATTAACTAATTTACCTATACTCTCTAATCTGTTCAGCACAGCATGTATAAATCATTTCACTGTTATGGCATAATTTATACATATATATTCTTGAGCAAAACGTTCCGGAGAAAAACTCTTGCTTGATTATAGATTTTTCTGGAACTGGGAGAGTTAAGGATGACTTCCTTATAACATTGCCCTTTAATTTGACTCGATTAAATTTAAAAACTAAGAAGATTATCATCTGAATAAAAAAACATCGCCTTGCAATACTCCTTGAATGGGACAAGTTTCCTCCGTTTTTTAGCTGACAATTTTGTGCCAAAGAGTCTTGATTTTTGAATGCCCAAGAAGAATTTCCCTGAAGTCTTTTCCTCTTGAAGATTGAAGGATATCCATCTTTAATAGCAGATGATTGACCATGTTTTCCGTGATTTTTTTATATAAACTGGTCTCTTGTTCTGTGCATTTTATTTTTCCTTTTTTGTTTTCAATATTACATTATTTTTTCTCCCTTACTAACTGCATTAATGAATGGTCAATGGAGTGGGAGCCTTTCTTTTCCTTTGTGAGAGTTCAGTAAGGATAAGCCCTTAGAAATATATTTCTAACTTCTATCTTCGATTTTGAGAGCACCAACAAGCACAGAGACATCGGTTTTTCTGTCTTGGTTTGGTCGGAGAAACTTAGCACTCAAGGATAATACACTTGACTTTCCAATGTTTGTTGCTACAGTGAAAAGCAAAACTATTTTAATATATCTTAATAATAATAATCTCATAATATTTTTTTTTCTAACTATAAGCTACAGTTAATTAAGTGTATGTTTGAGAGTGAGATAAATAAATATCCCTTGCTTTTGGAAAAAGAGGAGTTCAAGGCTGTCGATAGAAATTGGAGCTCAAGTGGATACGTAAATTTTCATGACAGTAAATATATATTTAAAATTTTATTACAATTCTAGATAGAAGAGAAACTAAACATATCAATATTTGTAAATATATATGATAAATTTAGTAATTTATTTATACGATAAAGAACTATATATTTAGAATCATGACTGAAATCTACCATGAATTTGTGAAAATTAGAGATTTAGACTACATGGAAGAATTTTAGAATGAAAATTTTGTTTTATTATCATATTTTATTTATTTATTTAATGTTAAAAAATTATTTCTAATTTAAATTTTTTTTGACATATTAAAAATTATTTAATAGTTTATTTTAATTATTTGATTTATGCTAGTTAATTATTAACTTAGACTTATTAGCTTGCAACCTATAAGAGAATTATTATAACTTGTTATGATGAGAATAATCAAGTTACACTACTAAAAAAGAGGGTTGTTTGCAACGGATTTTTGCAACGGCAAAAATCCGTTGCAAACTTAGCAACGGAATTTTGTTTAGCAACGGATTTTCCGTTGCTAAACAAATTCCTGAATTAAAAATACATATATATGTGTTGCAACAGATTTTTCCGTTGCAATTTCAATTTGCAACGGAATATCCGTTGCAAGAGAAAATAAAATGCAACGGATTATCCGTTGCAACGTAAAATTCATTTGCAACGGATTTTCCGTTGCAAATTAAAATTGCAACGGAATATCGTTGCAATGAAAAACCATTTGCAACGGAAAATCCGTTGCAAATTAAACTTATATTGCAACGGATTTTCCGTTGCAAGTTAAAACAATTTGCAACGGATAATCCATTGCAAATTAAAATTATCTTGCAACGGATTATCCGTTGCAAATTTAAATTGCAACGGAAATTCCGTTGCAATGAAAAACCAATTGCAACGGAAAATCCGTTGCAAATTACACTGATATTGCAACGGATTTTCCGTTGCAAGTTAAAACAATTTGCAACGGATAATCCATTGCAAATTAAAAATATCTTGCAACGGATTATCCGTTCCAAATTTAAATTGCAACGGAAATTCCGTTGCAATGAAAAACCAATTTCAACGGAAAATCCGTTGCAAATTACACTGATATTGCAACGGATTTTCCGTTGCAAGTTAAAACAATTTGTAACGGATAATCCGTTGCAATTTCATTTTAAGTTTGCAACGGATTTTCCGTTGCAATATCAAATAATTTGCAAAGGATAATCTGTTGCAAATTAAAAATGAAATTGCAACGAATTATCCGTTGCAAAATTCAAAATTCAAATTGCAATGGAAAAGAACGAAACAAAACGCATCGTTTTGATTCATTTTCTTTACTCCTCAGAGACGTCTCTCTTCCTCCCTCGTTCAAAACAAATTTCTCTCCTTCTCTCTACTGTCGACGACTGAACACAGTCAACAGTGAACCTTGCCGGCGTTCAATCTCTTGCTCCCGTTTTACTCCTCAAATTAAGTTCGTCTCTCTTCGTCCCTCGTTCAAAACAAATTTCTTCCCTTCTCTCCGTCTCTCTTCTGTCGAGGACTGAAAACAGTCAACAGTAACACCTTGCCGGCGTTCCATCTCTTGCTCCCATTCCACCTTGCCGGCGTTGAGATTGAGTTATACAGCAGACCCATCACCACCACAACGCCGATCTCCTTCATGTACGGTAAGCACTTCCATTTTTTATTTCCTTAGTTGTTAAGTTTGGGTTTCTTGCCTTCTCAGATAAATTTGATAAGTTTCAAGGCAGTATGAGATTATTGTTTCTCTGTCATTAATAGCAATTATATTCTTATTTTCCCTTTATATTTATATTTTCAGTGAGAAGGCAAGAAATCATTGCTTTCTCTGGCTATGTTTCAAATGAATGTCTATCATTGGCTTTGGAATTGTATGTTGAGATGTTAAAATTAGGGATTAGTCCAGATTCCTCAACTGTGGTGGTTGTTTTAGTTTTGTGCTCTCAGTTGCTGGATTTAGCTGTTGGAAAGCAAATCCATGGACTCATTCTGAGTCTTGGCCTGGATGATGATGTAAGAGTTGGAACAGCTCTTATGGAGATGTATTTTAAATGTGGTGATCCTGAAACCAGTTTGCAAATATTCAAAAGGTCTCAAAATTATAACTTAGTCATGTGGGGTTTAGTGATGTTGAATTGTGCTCAGAATGGTTACCCAAATGAAGCATTGCAATTTTTCAGTGAGTTTATGTTGGATTGTGGTTTTCCAGATCCTGTCATTCTTTTGGCTGCACTCCGGTCATGTTCATTCTTATCTCTTAAGCCTAGAGGGATGGCAATTCATGGATTTGCTATAAAGATGGGGTTCGATTCTGATGTTTTTGTTGGTGGTGCTCTAGTTGATTTCTAAGGAAAATGTGAAAACTAGCCACAATCAAGAATGAAATGAAAGAATGTGGTGTATTCGTTAAACTTGAGAAGAAAAAAATAAAGCATGGAGGGACTTGTAAAATTGGTTTCAGAAAAAAACTTTATTTTCTTGGTCTGCCTGAATGCTTTGTTTGTTCCATAGACCCTAAGCTATGAGAATGTGTGTGTGGCTTCAGATGATACTTTTGCATTAATGTTTGAATTCATGACTCTGCACACTTTAGTTGATGCATGTTTCCTGAAACAGTGGTGGGCAGTCCAAGTCAGAACAAGAAAATATATTGGCTCAAGCTCAACAGCATATAGCTATCCAGGTAAAAGAAAAGTCCTGTTGTATTTTTTTCAGGTTCTTTTAAATCTACTTCTATGCATGTGAAGTAGAATGGTGTGCATAGCCAGAGTATGTGGTGTTTATCTGCCTTTTTTTTGTTCTGTCTTGGGCAATAATTAGTTTAGGAAATTAAAATTCATATTATTCAATTAACCTGTAGACTATGAGAGGTAGAGGTTGCACGCCTGAAATCATGATGCATTTCATGATAGTTTTAAGTTAAATTCTCGTGATCTTTCAGTGGGCCTTTATAAATGTGATAGCTTGAGTTTTTCTGTTTTTTTTACTCTTTTATTTGCTTAAAAATTATCTTGGGACATTCAGATAATCAGAAGCTTGCGGAGGTCATGCATTCATATTTTAATTCTGAGAGGCTGGAATGGATTTCTATCTGCATTGATATGTGAATTGAATTGAAATCTGGGCTGGATTCTTATAGATAATGCCGAAATTGCCAATACTTTCTCCTTGCTGCATTTCTGACTTGGTGTTATTTGTTAACTGTCAGTTTTGCGTATATGACATTGAGGAAACTCATCAGGTCGTAATGTGTTTGCTTACAATGTTTTGATTGGTGGGCTGTGCAAGGAGAAGAAGACTAGGATTGCAGAGAAGAAGCTGTGTGAGGAACTTGATATGTAATTTTTTTCTGAACTAGATTAATGGATTTAATATGTAATTTTTATTCCATGTTGATTTACTTAGACATATAAATGTAATTGAATCTTTGTTGTATTATGAATTTTAATTTACCAATTTGTTTTTTTATTTCAACCAAATTTATTTAGTTTTAATATTAATGATATTTCAATATATTATACTAGTTTTAAAATATTTATTCATAATTAATTAAATAATAAATAAATATAAAATTGAAGAAAAAAATTAATTACCATATGCAAATTGCAACGGATTTTCCGTTGCAAATTCAAAATTTCACATTGGATTTGCAACGGAATATCTGTTGCAAAGTTTGAATTTGCAATGGATATTCCGTTGAAACTTTGCAACGGATTTTCCGTTGCAAATTCAAACTTTGCAACGGATATTCCGTTGCAAATTAATGTGCAACGGAACATCCGTTGCAAAAAAATTTGCATCACCGGTTTCCAACGGATCACATCCGTTGCAAAGTCCGTTGCAAATAAATATCTGCAACAGCCTCCTTACTTGTTTGCAATGGACACGTCCGTTGCAAACCACCCCATTTTTTAGTAGTGAATTATCACGTTGTACTTATGTACTTACTATCATTTAGTAATATACCGATATTTAAAATTTTGATTTTGAGTTTTATTATATCATTGATTTTTTTATTTATACTATTTATTTATTTTATTTATTTATTTAGATCACTAATTAAATATAATATTATTGACTCTCTTAATTCTAATGTAATTTAATTTATTGGCTGAAATTATTAATATATAATTAAAAAAATATAATTATGATTTTACGATATAATTTTATACTATATTTTTCATATCACATTAAAAAACTATTTTAACAACATTGTACTCTTTAGTATTTTCTGATTGAACTCAAAATATTCATGATGGTGTTTTTCTAATTAATTATCACTTAATGACGACGACCTTTGAAAGAAATCTCTCTAGCTTCTTTTTTTTTTGCTCTCACATTATTATGCCACGTAAGACGGGATGCCGGCAACAAAGGCGTTCCGCTCCTCGTCTGATTTGAATGAATGTGCTTAGTTAATTAATTTATATATGAGAAGGGAATAAAGTTAAATCTTAAGATTCCTGTTATAACCATTCAGTTCAAAACAAATCAACAAAAGTTAATAAACATCAGGATTATACAGATTAAGTAAGTCAAAATTAAATATATTTTAATTGAATTAAATACCTCGAAATATAGCTGGTGCTTGTGATTATATATATAGTTTTCGATTAGTTTTTTTTTTCATTAATAAATGGAGCTTAAGCCCAAGACACAAAGACCATCAACAAAGGTTGGGATCTTCAGTCCAATATGGAAGATAAATAATACAAATCTCACGAAAGCAAAAGTAATAGGTCATGGCTAGAGAGAAGTTTAGAGAGAGACACTCTCTAAAATTCTGACCTCAGGCAGCCACTCCGGCCACATTACCAAGATTAAACAGAGACAATCCCTTCCCCCCTTCTCTGATCTAGCCCTTTCTTCGACTTCTATTTTCTCCAACCATTCCAAAATGCCTAGTTCTGAACAAAACCCAACCCGAAACGTCCTCAACTTACCATCCCACCAACCAAAATGCCTAGTACTTGAGCAAAATCCCGACTGAAACGCACTCAACTCCCCCACCCAACCTACAACCAAAGAACCCCCAAAATGACAACAACAACAAGCCACAAGGTCGGGAACCGGTCCGGACTTCTTGGGGCGGACGAGTTCGGGTAACGAACTCCTCCACGAGCACACTTTGGAGGCCATCCCTCGGCAGCCTCCCGGCTCAAGGCTCATGATCCCTACGAGGGATGAAGATGCTCAATGTGGATCATTGGTCCCGTTGTATGATTGGCTGTTTTTACGGGCTACAAAATTCCCTACCATGCGGTTAACCTCATTGCGAGGAAAGTTTGGGATTCTTATGGCTTAGAACAAGTCCTTACTGTGGGCGATGGGTTCTACATTTTTTCGGTTTAAGTCCGAGGAAGAAGTCACGGAGATAATCGAAAAAGGTCCCCGGATGTTCGGAGGCAAAAACATCATATTGCAAAAATGGACGCCCACAATTTCGGTTTGACCGAAGTAAGATCAATCATGTGTCCGTATGGATTCGTTTAAGAGGACTCCCTCTTCCTCTATGGACCAAGCAAGGTCTAAGCATGGCGGCAAGCATGGTGGGGAAGCCACGATCTTGTGATGAACAAAGCGATCAACTGCAAAAAGGCTGGATTTCGCAAGGTTATGTGTGGAATTAGATGCTAGCGTCCCTTTCATCCGACAGTTTGAAGTTGAGAGCCCGCTATCAACGGTGCCGTGAAGGTCATCTGTGGAGTATGAATGGAAGCCCTCCCGTTGTGAGGCTTGCCAAAGCTTTGGCCATAAATGTCCAGCAGCAGAGAAAACCAAAGAAGAAGGGGAGAAATTAACGGATGGGGAACATCGGCATACCTACGATCGAGGCAAAGGAACGGGAAGATCCTTCGCCGCCGGCGAAAAACGACCCTCGGAGGCGGTTGGATGTGGGAGCCGAGCGGCGTGGCCGGGAGCCGACCAAAGCACCGGGAGGGTAGCGGCCGTGGGCGAGGTCGGCCCTACTCGGCGTGCCACAAAAAAGGTGGCGGATGCGGGGGCTCCGAGTGTCGGGAGTGCATGTCACGACAAACACAAATTAGGCAAGTTTCAGGAAAAATAGCAAACAAAGTACCCAGTGGTTGCGGATGGCCAAAATTGTGCAAACAGCTAGAAAGGCAAATCGGCTCTCTTGTGGGGGTTATGCAAGGACGGGAGGGGACCCCAAATGCTGATCCCGGTTTGTTGAGACTTGCGTAGAAGAAGAGGGAAGTTCGAAAATAAGTGGTAGTTACGTTTCAACCGAGGAGACAGAGGCCACTACAACGTCTCCGCGATAAGAAAAAAAGAAGAGTGGCCAGGGAAGAAGAAGGGGCCCGGGGGGCCTTTGAGTGCGAGCCCGTATTTCCCAGACCCAATTAATAAATGGTAGCCTCTTTAGGTGCTTGGAACATCAGAGGGCTTAATAGCCCACTTAAACAAAAATCGATCCATCATTGGATCAACAAAAACAAATTGGACATTGTGGGCATCCTGGAGCCCCGAATTCTTCTTACTAATATGGCTAAGGTTGAGAAAGGTCTGGGCTTGTCTAGCTGGCAGTTTGTCTCAAATATGCACCATGGTCACCTTTGCCGAATTCTAGTCTGCTGGAATCCAAAGCGAGTTTCAGTCTGTTCCGTTCACACAGCCTCTCAGTGGGTTACTTGTGATGTGCTTAGTAAGGAAGATGGCTCTTCAATTCGGGTTACCTTTGTCTATGGCTTGAATTTGCCGAGTTGAGCGTAGGGCTCTATGGAGCTATTTAATCTCGCAAAAGCTGGTTAACATCTACATTCAGTGGGGAATTCTTGGGGACTTTAATGCTATCTTAAGCTCTCGGGATCGTAGCGGTGGGGGACCGGCATTGGCATACCCATATGGATGAGTTTCCTTCTTGTATTTCCCAGGCGGAGCTCATTCAAATATCTCTATCGGGTATGCATTTCACTTGGGATAATGGCCAGCATGGTGAGCATTCCATTCTCAAAAAACTAGATTGGGTTTGGGGAATCATCATTGCTTTCGTCAACTTGAGTCGGCGTCTAAGAGCTGAATTTCGAGGCGAGACTTGTTTACGATCACGATCCTATGGTTCTCTTGTTGGCTCCCCCCTCCCTTGCGGCAAAGGCAAGGTTCAAATTCTTGAACCTATGGACCCGACGAGGGAAGGTTATGAAGAGAGTCTGTCGGTCTTTGCGTGGGCGGTGGAAGTCCATGGCAACCCAATAAGTAGGGTGACTTCCAAGCTTCGGTTGCTCAAAGGTCGCTTAAAATCCAAGCTTGGCCATCACACGCATGATATGACTCACAAAGTGATTATGGCTAAGGAAAAGTGGCATGCAGTCCAGTGCCAGCTGGATAGGAACCCTCGTGACCTGGAAATCAGAAGAAGGGAGAGGGAGGCTTGCTACCTTTATAACAAGCTTAATTCCGACGCGGAATCCTTCTTCAAACAGCGGTCGAGAGTGCAGTGGTTGAAGCTGGGAGACAAAAACACAGCCTATTTTCACAGATCTCTATTGCATCGCAGGGCAAGGAATCATATTCATAGCTTCACTTCAGATACAGGAGAGGCGGTGAGGGAACCAACGGAGATGGGTAATATGGCAGCCAGCTACTTCCAATCTCTTTTAACTGATCTTAGCTATCCGGCCAATAATGGGCTAGACAATTCTTTGTACACCAAGACTATCGGCGAGGGGAGGGACGAGGGGATGCAATGGCTGTTGCGATCACAAGGGAAGAGATTAGGGAGGCTTTATTTTCCATTCCGGATGACAAAGCGCAGGGGGACGGATGGTTATAACGAGTTTGCTTCTTCAAGTCAAGGCTGGGAAGCAGAGTGGGAAATGATTTTTGTTGCAGTTGTGGGGCATTTTTTTCGAAACGTCTACCATGACCGGGTGCATCAATACCACGAGGATCATCTTAGTCCCCAAGGTAGAAAACCCGGGTCATCTAAATGATTACGAGACCTATCTCTTGCTTTGCTCGGTAATCTACAAATGCATATCGAAGATCATTGCTAATAGAATTAAGGCTAGCCTTGCCTCGGTTATTAGTAGATCTCAATCGGCCTTCCTCCCGGGGCCGTAACATCTCGGAGGCTATTTTTCTAGTGCAAGAGCTCATGCACAACTACCACCGTCGGGGGAGGGATTCAGCGTTTGTGCTATCAAAGTGGACTGAGGAAAGCCTTTGATACTGCTGAGCTGGAATTTCATTATTCGAGGCTATGCGGAATATTGGCCTCCACCCCCATCACCATTAACTGGATCCGGGCATGCATAACTACTCCTAGTTTCACGGTCAGCATTAATGGTGAAGATCATGGGTTTTTTCAGGCTTCAAGGGGTCTTAGGCAGGGGGATCCCCTATCTCCTTATCTGTTCGTCCTAGCAATGGAAGGTCTTAACGGAATGCTGCAAAAAGTGGCTCTTGATCCTTCTTTCACCTTCCATTGGAGGTGTAAAGATCTTCGGATAACGCATCTCAGTTTTGCCGATGATCTTATCCTATTTAGTAGGGGTGATCCGAGTTCGGTCCAAATCCTGAAGAATGCTCTTGACTCTTTCTCTAGGGTATCGGGGTTAAGCATAAACCATAGCAAAAGTTCGGTTTTTGCAGCAGGGGTCAGCCAGGCTATGAAGTCCACTCTTGCTTCAATCCTGGGGATTAATGTAAGCAATGCGCCGCCATCTTACCTTGGGGTTCCCCTCATCACAACGAGACTCTCCAACGCAGATTGTTTCCCTACGGTGGAGCGCATCAAGAGCCGTATTGGGTTGTGGACAACGAGCCACGTTGTCTTATCTTTGGGCGTCTTCGACTAATTAACTCGGTTTTGTTCTCGGTTCAAGTTTATTGGGCAACAAAATTTATTATCCCGGCCTCTACGATTGCAAAAAATAGATAGCATTCTATCGGCTTTTCTATGGAAAGGAGTCTCTCATCATCTAGGGGGGGCCAAGGTGGCTTGGAAGGATATTTGTTTCCGAAGGCGGAAGGGGGGTTAGGCATTAAAAGCTTGAGGACTTGGAACCAGTCGCCATGTTAAAGCATATTTGGGTTATCCTCACGGATAAGAGTTCCCTATGGGTTGCTTGGGTGGATAAATACCTCATCGGGGGAGGCCTTTTTTGGCGGATTCGGGTCCCTTCGAATCCTTCTTGGACACGGAGGAAGATTCTCCAAGCCGGGGAATGGTGTAGAGGGGAGTTCGGGACCGAGAGTGGGAAATGGAAGGAACACCTTCTTATGGTTTGATTACTTGGTTGCCCATGGGTTTGCGCCCGTCGGACACTCTCTCTCGGAGGAATCTCTCTACCTCCATGCTTCAGTGGAATGCTAAAGTGGCGAATGTCATTGATAATGGGAGTTGGTCCTTCCCGCGAGTCACTTTGCTTAACCATCGGCTATGGTCCGAATTAATTTTCAACCGGGATATTTCTAGGGGAAGACTTGGTGGTTTGGGTTTCTAATAGTCTTGGGCAATTCACCATTTCCTCGGCTTAGGGAGCACCTAAGGGCCGGAAGCCAATTAATGCCCTCCATCGTCTATTATGGCACAACATTCACATTCCCAGACACTCCTTCGTGCTATGGGCTGGCGGCTCGGGGAAGACTTCGAACTACGGGACGGGATGCATTACTCTAATGGCGAGGATACAACACTGTCGGCTTTGTACTCGGGTCCACGAGTCCCATGACCATCTCTTCTTCATGTGCGAGATACTCCCTCCAAGTACGGAAGTACATCCAAGCTAAAGCTCAAACTCGTTGGCCAAATTTGACGTGGAATAGCCTAGTGGAATGGACCTCGCGTAGGTGCCGGGGATACTAAATCCACTAACAACAAGATTAGAGCTCTCATTTTCGCAGCCCACGGTCTATTATATCCGGCGGGAGGCGTAACAAGAGGATTTTTCAACGGCTCTCTCAACCGGCTTCTACTTGTTGGAGAAGCCATTTATCAGTGCTAAGGGACCGGATTATGTGCAGCAATGGGAACTCTTTGGCGAGACGGGTCTCGGGAGATTTGGAATATCCCTTGGCCCTGCAAGGCCTATTCGGGATGTCGGTCAAGATCGTTAGCGAGAGGGGTGCTAGTTTTTTCCGCCTATTGGGCCTCCTTTGTTGGCCGGGCAGCTTCAGGTGGGCAGTAGCGTCTGCCTTTCTATATTTTAAAGTTTGCTTTCTGGTGGTTTAGTTTGTAAGCCTTAGGGCTGTTTCTTGGTTTAGGCTTCCTAGGCCTTGTGTTGCTCTAGGCCCGTCGGGCTTCTCTTAGTGGCAGGCTATAGCCTCCACCTGTTTGCCGCCTGTTTAGTCGGCTTGTACATTCTCCATCTAATATATTTATCTTCTCCAAAAAAAAAAAATAATACAAATCTCAAATCCTTGACTAACCCAAATAGTGAGTGTAGCAAGAAAACATGCCCAGCAAGAAGAAACCTTGGCCTCAACTGTTAGGTTATTAACTCTAACATCATTTTAGTTTGCTCAATCAAATAAACACTTTATTCTCCAAGAAATAGAAGGATGTAATTGAAAAAACACGAAGGATTAAATTGTAATTTTCTCATGATATTGTACACTGCAACTGTTATCTATACTAAAATGGAAGTGTGTCTAGGGAAGAATTTTATAGTAATGAATGTAACTGGTATCATCCTATTAATTATTTATGGGGACTATTTTAAAGAGGAAAAAAAAGTATAAGTACGAGAAAGAAATCCTAGATAAAAGTATTTTTATGATCACTAGTAAGCACAATACAATTTTTGCAGCGTTTTAATATATTTGTCAATTCAATTCACGGGATTGGGGGGGGGGCTAAAAAAATCATTAGCTAATTTTATTTATCTTGTCCTATGCTCATATTCCGTAATAGAATCTTATGTCCCTCTTTTTTGTTCGCTCATTTCCAATCCCTTGTGCTCTCACCGGATGTAGTTGTAACTTAACCTTCTTCCGAAGGATGTTGAGCATAATGAAAAACTCGGGTTGAATGGAGTATATATCTGGGGCATAACGTGGAAAATCCGACGTCTAGACTGTTAATGAATTATTTTATCTAAAATTTTAAGTTGTTAAGTGAGGTTTCAGGATATGATTTATATTATTCTTTAGCACACCTCTTCAAGTAAAAGCTATCTGGACTTGAAATTTATATACAAACTCATATTATCTTATACTTGATTTTTATTAAATAGAATAAAAAAAGCTACGTTGCAGATTTTGATCAAAGGAGCTGCGTTTGGACCTTAAAAATAATGTTCAATTCGCAAGAGAAGGCATCCAGAACCAGTTCTTGCTAGGGTCTGGCTTGCATTCGTTGCTAGCAAGAACCTTAAAGTTGGCGACAAGATAAAAAGTTTTGCAAAGAGAAAAACAAAGTCACTGCAACACACATGTTGTTTTCAGGGTTCAAGCTGAAAAAGATATCAATATATTTGGTGCTATTCTTGGCTATATATGGACCCATATATATATATAAACAAGCCGCAGCAAATCGATTATAAAATCAACACTATATTGTCTACATATACTAGATAATATTCATATTTAAATTATATTTGTGTGATTACATATAGTTGGTGGATGCCTATGGACTTCTTACAACATGTCCAAAAAGACAACATTTTCAACATTTTAAAAATCAGACTCAACTATATTCTCAAATATACAATTGAAAGAATTGATCTACACCTCGTACCGACTACTTCTCGGCCAATGTTCCGAGTTCACAGCTAGGTGAAGTGACTCGCATGGCTCGTGCCCGTTTGAAAATGGTGCCTTCTCTTTATCTACTTCTAGGTCATCTTCTGCCAGCTCAAAACGGGAACTTGCGTGATTCCATTGAATTCCTTTTAGATTACAATGGATTCCTCTTTTATTCTTATCTTAGCAATATTTCTTTTTTTTTCTTTTTCCCCTCTATTAAATTAGTCAACAAGGACACTAGACCCATTCAAGGCGCCTACAAATAATGATCCAAATTAAACCCAGAAGCATAGAGTGGTTCTGAGAGCTGTAATAAAAAAATAAAAAAAAGACACAGAGGTTCATTCTAAAGCTCCTTGATCTTCTTTTCACCTGGCCTAGCAAATGGCAACGTTCTCAAAGGTACTTAGACCGACGGATATTTGCAAAAGAAGTCAGCAACGTTCAGTCGGTATTTTCTATAAAATTGGACAATAATTACTTAAAATATCACTATTATTGATAGTTATACCGACTGAATGTTCTGTCAGTATTTTCCAAAGTTGAACAATAATTACTCGAAATACAATTTTTATCAATGGCTATACCGACTAAACTTTAACGATGAAATATGTCCATTTAATATTAAAGTGTTTATCACTCTTGAAAATCCATGAAAAAAGTGTGAAAATAAATTTAAAAATCATATCAAGCAAATCAATTCATCCCTACTTCTCAATTTTATCAGGATGAACTTAATGGTGGGTACAGGAATATTTTCTAATATAATAATATTTTCTGTACTTAATATGAAATTTGGTTTCAAATGACAGAAATTCTGCTAGTCCCTTCCTGGTGCCTTTCCTATATGTATCAGGCCGACTCCTAGTCACCGACTCTTTTAGTTCAATAGTCATCCACTCTTGCAACTGTATTGCAAATCTATCCCTTAGTCACGTAAGATCGATGTAAACCTACACCTTTGTTTTATTTATCCATTAGTCTTAAATTTTTAATGAGATGGGAAAAGAATGGTGGCGCCATTGTTTTAGGCCTTAATCGATGAGAAAATTTATGGTCCTGGATTTTCGTTAGCTTGTTGTTCTTCATTTTATATTATTTTCTAATATATCCCCTCAAGTGAAAAAATTTTGGATTCGAAACTTGCATAGATCTATATTATTTTATGCTTGATTTTTTTATCGAATAGAATGAAAGTGATTAATTTTGAACTCGTAACTGCTGGATTAATAAAATTCTGATATCACGCTTTTAAACTATCTCACATAAACTATACAATTATAATACTGTAGGGTGTGTGGGGGCCTGGGATAGTTGGTGTGGGTGTGCTATCAAAATAAAAGTTGTGGCTATCATTTTAGATAGTGTTATTGTCATGACATTAGACAAGCCTCAGTTGATCACTTGTGGGAGTTGTTTATTATTCTATAATATTGTGTATGACACGCAACACCTATATAATTGTGGGAGTCGTTTTGACTTCTACGTAAATATCATCAAAATAGAAAGAATTTATATTATTCTCTAAATACTGTGCATGAGACGCAGCACCTATATAAGTAGAAGGATTCATGATGCATCCAAGGGAAAGATCACAAGCAAGAAAGATTTGAAGCCCTTGTGCTCTCAATACTTACATTGTCCTCTTCTTGCTTGGCCTAAAATGACAACCTTCTCTAAGATCCTTAGCAAAACAGACACTAGCAAAGCACTGTCAGTGCCCACCATTTAATGTAAAAATTCAAAATTTTCATTTTCTTTTTAAATATTTTTAAAATATAGTATTTGTGTTCTGATTTTTTTTTACGATGCTTCACTTTAATCAAATAAATCTACCATATACATAAGTAAGGGAATACTTTTCATCCAGCGACAAGGATCTAAAGGAATACTTTTCATTCATCCAGCGACAAGGATCTAAGGGAATACTTTGCCTGACCGACCAGGAAGAGAGAGAAGAGCAATAATTGGATGAAGCGTTTGAAGAGTCGGTTGCTAGTGGGAGAAAAAGAAAGAGGACGACGCCACCTCATTGAAGCTCACGTTTATGATGTAAGCCATGACACGCACACTTCACGTAACTGTTCATGGCCGTACACTGCAACGCAATTTTCCAACCCACGTTTCAGAACCATTAAGTTGATGCATGGATCCCAATGTGAAGGGTTAATAATTTGGATGGGATTAGATTGACTCTTGTTCGTCAAATAATCGAACGACAATTTCTTTTCCAAGTTTAATCGGGTGATTGATATTTTGTTAGTTATAATCCAAAAAACTTTCATTACTGCTCTTGAGTTCTGGTAAGGCGGCGGTCTCTTTCATTTATTTATTTTATAACCGGATGTGTAGTTCAATTTACGTGCACAACGACTAATTTTAAAATTTATTGAACATCCTACAAGAACAATAGATAGATAAGACTCAGCAGGGTTGACAAACATGCACAAAGAGAATTAAATCCGATTGCAGAGGGAGAGAACAAGTTCCTACCCCCCGCTAGGTCACGACCTCAAGTGCTTGTCAAGGATACTTTTGTTTTCAGTAGCATGCGTTTGATATTATATTTCAAAAAAATAATTGAAAAAAATTTAAAAAAGTTTATTTATATATATATATATAATACATGGAAACTCTTTGTTGGTTCTTCTTATTTGGATAAGAAGATGGCTGAAGATGGTTCGAGGGAAGAATATATTTCTAATGATGAGGACGATGACTTCGGGGTGGATGACTGTTCACCAATCAAATTATCTGTCGAGGAAAAACAGCAAATTAGGGAACCTGGGTGTCAAACTTTAATAATCAAAGTCATGGGGAGGAGAGTTGGGTACAATTTTTTTAGCGAAAAGACTCTAAACTTTGTGGATGATTCAGGGTTCTTTAGTTGATCAGACTCAATACATGATTCATATAGCCATATGATTTGTGTTCTTGTGTTATTGAATTGGAAGATTGAGCTTATTCGACTTTAAGTTATTAAGTTTTATTTATTTTTACTATTAAATTTCAGTTTATGCTATTTTATTAAACTTTTGTTAATTTACAGATTTTTAACACAAATTGATTATGACTGTATTATTTATATGTAATTTTCTTGACATTACAAGGAGTTTTAATTAATTAAATAAAAAAATTGCAGAGTTGTAGACTTTTTCAAACCTCATTCCTCTCTTTCCTAGTTTTATCTTCTCCCTCTTTGCTCTTAATTCTAAAAAGTCTCAAGTGTAATTTGGTTAAAATGCAGTGAACGCAGCCCATCTTGCTTCTTCTGGGCAGCTTTGTGGTTTTTCATTCACGACTTGTCAAGAACAATCCCCAAAAACCCAAATTTTCAGTTCCTGAAACTAATTAACACCCTTGTCGCTGAAATAATAGCCCGGCTCTCTAGAAGCTTTCTGATGCCCACCATTGTTTTGGGTTTGGTCTGCGTGTCTGACTGTAAAATTTGTTAAAAATGATCTTATTTAAATTTTAAAATTTAATGATTTATATTATTCTTTAACTTACACATTAAAATCTTTTCGGAGCTTGAAACTTGCACAATTTTATACTATATTATGTTTTATTTTTATAAATTTAAACTTATGATCACATGTTTAATAAGATTCTGAAACGTTATCAAACTTAAATTTTTATAAGAAACCTATATATCATTATATAATTATAATTCTGCAGGGTGTGTGGGTGGGGGGATAGCGATTATCGCTATCAACCAAAGAAGGAACTGTGTGTGTGTGGGAACTGTGTGTGTGTGGGAATAGGATCTGTGTGTGCTGATACTCTTTCGTTCAAGGGTGTTTAATATATTTTCATTTTCTAGTTTATCGAGTGATATAAGGCGAAAGATCCAAGAGCAGTACAAAAAAAGTAGATGGTGATATATCCAGGCTGGGGTTGGGTTGGGGCATCCAAGAGCAGTACAAAAAGAGTAGATAGTGATATATCCAGGATGTCATTGTGGGAGTCATTTTGATGCGGATATTTTATTATATCAATTTATGCAGCACCTAACCTGTATAAATAGAAGGATCACAAGCAAGAAAAATCTGAAGCCGTTCGTGGAAGACAATACTTACATTATATTCTTCTTGCCTGGCCTAAAATGACAACCAAGATCCTTTCCAAAACAGACACCAGCAAAGCACTGTCACTGCCCACCAAGTTTTTCAAAGACTCTCTCCCATCTTTCAATGGCGGCCATGCCGTGACTTTTCAAGCAATGGATGAGAGTGGCTTCGTCTGGACCTTCCAGTGTTCTGTTCGCAAGAAAGGACACCCGAAACCAGTTCTCTCACAGGGCTGGCTTGCATTCGCTCGCAGCAAGAAGCTCAAAGTCGGCGACAAGGTCAAGTTTTCCGTGTTGGACCCAACCGCTGGAGTACGTTTTTACAGGGTTCGAGCTGAAAGAGAAGTTAAGATATTTGGTGCAATCTTTGGCTATTCACCCATCATCATAGCCCCATCAAATATTCCATGAATATTGAAATCTATCCGATCATGGAAGGCTGCACCGCTCTACTAGACGGTGCAGCTTAAGTACTGTAAGGTGGCTTTATTCACTTCAAAGGCACCGTGGCTTTTATGTTTTCGTCTTATCAACTACTTCTCTTACTTGGTTTGTTAATGGAAGGCTGCGCCGCTCTACTAGACAGTGCAGTTTAAGTACTGTAAGGTGGCTTTATTCAGTTCAAAGGCACCGTGGCTTTTGTGTTGTCGTGTTTTCTGAAATCAAACTACTTCTCTTGCTTGGTTTGTTGATGCAACTTTTCATTTATGTGATTTCACTTTGCACAGAATTTCTTGAGATTTACTTCATAAAGCTCCGATAGCAGTTTTATTTCAGAAATTTTTATTTCAGTTTTTTAAAAGTTCCCACGTGAGATAATAATAAAAAACTAAGAAGATAATAAAGTCTTCTTCTTTTTGAAGATTGAAGGATATCCATCGTTAAAAACTGATGATTGACTATGCTTTTCCGTGATTGTTATATAAACAAACTGGTCGCTCGTGCATTTTATCTCCCCCCTTTCTGTTTTCAATATTACATTATCTTTTCTCCTTTACGGGCTGCATTATTGAATGGTCAATGGAGTAAGAGCCTTTTCCTTTGTGAGAGTTCACTAAGGGTAAGCCGGCCTTCCCTTATCTGTAGAATATATTAAAATAATATTTTTTATTTTTTTTTAAATATTTTTAATATTAGTCCTTTAAAATAATTTAAAAACACTAAAAAAAATCAGATTAAAATTAAAAAACTGTAATTTTTTTTAATAGTTGCCCTTCCCTGTAAGACTGGTTTTAGTGCTTGAAGTTTCAAAATTGTAGTTTAATCTCGTCGTGAGTACGCCGAGATTAATTATAAAAGACTAAAAAAGATTTTAATTATAAAAGACCACGCATGCGTGTGGGAGGCAGACTTGTGTACCGAATCTTTTTTCATTAAGGTAAGAAAAGGTCGAACCACGTGGGGTCACTCAGTCCCACAACCTGGTATTTTTTATAGTACTGTATGTTTTTTAATTCTATTTTTTAAAATATTTTATAGGATGAAGTTAACTTGAACCGTCTATTGTATATAATCCGAACATTGCTCTTAGTTTCAATGAATGAATTTTCCCACATACTTTTTATTGATGAAAGATCTAGTATATATATACAAGCTGATGAGGAACATCTCAATGAATAAATGATAGAATATCTGTTTCCTTTGAGTGAGGATCTTGTAGATTCTTGCATATTTCTCTAATATATTGATGATGTATCGTGATTTTATGAATTTAAAACGTGTGATTCTAAATTATTTGTTTTAGTATTTCAAAAATATTTTTTACTCTTGCAGCTACCTTTTCTTTCCCTGCTGGTAATTCTAGTTTGAGCTCTAAAGGCTACAGAGAGATGCACAATCCTACGCATTCTTATTACACAAAGTAGCTCATATTATTTAAATTTATTTTTAACAGTATCATATTAAAACACGAAAAATAACTAATTTAAAATAAATAAAGTTTTTTTCAAAATAAAAATAAACAGGTTCTTGAAGGGATAAACACGAGTATAGTTATAAAATCTAGTAACCTTCTAATAGGGGACACAAAGTTTGCCGGCTCCATCCAAACAAACTTTAACTTCATGCGATGCATCATTGGCTGTCATTGCCTATTAAGACAGAACACCAGCTTTTGACCAGCATCAACCACCGTGCATTGCCTCCATCAAGGTGTGAGTGCCAAACTGATGTTTACTGTTAATGGATATACTTTTATTGTTTTTTATGTATTTTAATTGGGTTTTTTATTCACGCTATTGAACATGGAATTGATTAAGGATTAAAATTTATAATTTATTTTGATTTGTTTATTGTGGAGTTATCTCGGTCTTATTACATGGGTTATGAGTTTGACATGTTAACTCGACTTAATAGATCCATTTTAATTGATTTTTTAAAATTTTATCTTTTTAATATTGAATTGATTAAAAAATAGGCTTCATAATTTACTTTTTACATAATTATCATAGTCTCATAATCTGAGTCGTAGGCTTGATATGTTAAACTGACTTAACTAAAGTCAATCCATTATGTTGTATTTTAATATTTTTTTTAAAAAAAAGATAAAATCTTGATTTATTTTAATCAAATTATATTTTTACAAGTTGTATGAGTTATTTTTAGACTGTCAACATCATATAAATTTTACGAGTTAAATTGTCAAACATAAGCTATAAAATTGGGATAACACAACAAAAATGAAATTAAAACAAATTATAGAACACAATTTCTAATAAAACAAAAAGAACTCAATTTCTAATAAAATAAAAAGAACTCAATTTCTAATTAAAACGGTCAATTAAATGTATGTTTGAGAGTATTGTAGATGTTGTTTTTTAAAATGCTTTTATTCAGAATAATATTAAAATAATATATTTTTTATTTTTAAAAAAATATTTTTAATATTAGTATATAAAAAAGATATGAAAATACTAAAAAAAATTATTTTTTTAAAAAATATATAAAAAATTAAGTTTTTTTAGAAATCACTTTTAAATTAGATTGTCAAACACAATAGAACATTGTACGTAATAACAGCAGCTAAACCTAACGGCTCAGATTGTCAAAGAAACAGGTCATGTCCATGTATATAATTATCAATTGTTTCAGAGTTATAGTAGTAATTATTTATTAAAATATTTTTTATTTTAAAATATATTAAAATAATAGTTTTTTTAAAAATCGTGTTTCAGTAACACATTGTCTGAAAAGACAAGAAAAAAAATTGAAGTAAATAAAAAAATATTATTATTATTATTATTTTTCTTTAAAAAAATACGAAAAACATACAGTACGTATATTCTAGCAGGTCTAAATGGAAAGTTTTTTCATCCAGTGGTGTCGCGCGATGGTCAACAAATATCCCTTGCATTTGGAGCTCAAGTGGATATGTTAATTTTCATGACAGTTACTTTCGGTAGAGTGCGCCACACTGACAATCATCCTTTTCGGCTATATATAATTATATTATATACAAATAAAGTGATTTGTAAAGCTCCCACAAACAAGAAAAGAAAAACAGCTGTTTGTCCTAGGAAATGGAAAATTTCTCAAAGTTCATCAGCGATACTGATCACGGAAAATTGCTCGTGTTGATCGATTCCTTTTTATACCTTCTCATTTTACTTTCTCCTCCGATTACTTTTAAGAATGACTACAGCATAGTACGGCAGAAAATGGCTAAACTAAAGCATATGTTGGTATCATTTGAGTATTAATTAGGTTTAGCCAAGTAATTAATCCCTAATGTAGCCCAGATCTTTCTTATACGTAGTCCCAATACCACCATTATCTTTTGCTTACTAACCTAATCCAGAACACACTTGTCAAATGGTGGTAAAATTAAATTATTTCCATAGCTACACACCACTATGACCCGACCCAGGCTCTTGTCTTCACTGGCATGAAATACTTTTCAAATGAAGCTTTCACGGTCCAGATGCAAAGCATGCATCGTCGAATGGGAGAAACCACACACCACACACCTTAATCAGTAGAGTAGTGTTTCAGAGCACAAATTAAGGGGCAGCAAAACAGTAAACAGTAGAGCCCGCGTAAGCAAAGCAGGTTTGCGTATTAGAAAATCCCCAACAGGGAGGGTCTCCTAGGAAGACCACTGTACCAAGAATAGGGTTTCATACAAGAAACCCTAAGTCCCTAACTGTTTGTTAAAAATAAGAATCTTACTCAGAAACAGGACATACCCCACGGACCACACAGAATAAATGAGTCACGGCCACTGCTTGTAAATGTAACCATAAACTTTCATCGAATAGGAAGGCTACATAACCGTGATTTTTTTTTGTTTTGCAGTAAAAAAATTGAAAACCCTCCAAAATTAAACACCTCTCTCTCTCTCTCTCTCTCTCTCTCTCTCTCTCTATATATATATATATATATATATATATATATATATATATATATATAATCTGGTCTATGTGCCTCGTGCTGTACATTTGATTTTTCAGATTTTTTTAATATTAGTTTTTATTACCCAAATGAACTGCATTAATGAATGAGTGTGAGGCCTTTTCCTTTGTGGGAGCTCAATAATGGTAAGCCCAATGGAAGACAAACAAAAATTACATCATATCATCGTTAACTCAAAAATTAATATCAGCTATAGTAACCTCCAAAAAGTAGCTCACGAGGAGTAGCAGACTGAACTATTTCTTCAACCGGGTATGCATGGACCAAACTTGACCATAAAACCCCTAAGGGGTAGCTCTTGTTGGGCATGTATTTTGTAGTTGTATATTTTTAAAAAAAAAAAATTGGTTTGTGTTGTTATTTTATTTTATTTCACTAAAAAAAACTCTCAAGTCATTGACAAGTAAAAAATAGAATATATTCCTTGTTTTTATTTAATCAAATCAAATTAGATATAGTATATTTATATTTAATTAACGAATTCATTTTAATTATAAAAAATAGAATATCTAAAAAGAAGCTATTTTTTTATAATTAAAAAACCCCTAGATAATCCATGTCATTTTTAAAATAAATGAAAAATTATACAGGGAGCAAATGAAGAAAATTAACAAAGCTCAATATCCCATTAACTAAATATATTGAAGGATGAACCTAATGAAAACATGAGCTAAGAAAATATCATGGAGTGAACATCTCATATTTATATTTATTTTATTTGATTATAAAAAATACATATCTTAAAAAAACTAAATTTTAAAAAGATCAAAAAATAAAAAGACCCAAGACAACCTAGGTCATTTTCAAAATCAATAAAAAATACTATAAGAAATGAATAAAAAAAAATTAACGAGGTTCAATCTTCAATTGAATAAATATTAAAGTCTTAAATTGAAAACAACGAAAGCTTAAAAAAGAAGCAAAGTTAGGTGAATAACTTATAAAAACATTATTTAAATTTTATTTTTTTCTATGCTTTCAATCAATTTTTTAGGTGTTTTTAAATTTGCTTTAACATGTTAATGCTAAAAATAATTTTTTTTTAAAAAAAAAATATCAGTAACGGGCTTCTACAATTAATAGGAAAAATACCTGACCAAGACCATGAAGTTTATACAGCCAGTAAGGTATAGGCTTCCCATCCCAACCCATTGGCAACCTGAGAGGATTGTAAATCTGTTGTTCATCATCATCGCTTTCACTGTCAGCCTGTGTCTCTTCCTGCACCACTTTCAAAATCATATCATCAATTATTATGCCACGTAGTACGGGATGCCGGCGACAAAGGCACATGCCTTATGCCACGTAAGATGTAAGCCTACGCCTTTGTTTTGTCTATCCATTCGTTTTATATTTTTAATCAGACGAGAAAAGAATGGTCGCGCGATTGTCTTGGGCCTTAATCGATGAGAAAATTGATGGGCCTGGCCATTGAGACTTATGTTCTTTTCTGGATGGGAGATAAAGCACAAAAAGTCGGAGGTGTAATTGGGCTAAACTGTAGTGTACGCAGCCCATCTTGCTTCTTTTGGGCCAGCTTTGTAGTTTCTCAATGGCGACTTGTCAAGAACAAACCCCAAAGCAGAAATTCTCAACTCCTGAAACAATTTCACACCCTTGTCGCTCAAATAGTTAGCTCAGGTTGATCACAGCTCGGCTCTCTAAAAGCTTTTCTGATGCCTCTCTGCTGCCAACCATTGTATGGGGTTTGGTCTCTATGTGATGTGATTCCTAGAACTAAATGCGTATGTATTGATATTAAAAAAATATTTCATCTAAAAATTTAAATTTTTATATTAAAACTCAAGATATATGATTTATGGTAATCTTTAATATATTTATTTAAATAAAAACTTTTTAGGATTTAAAATTTGCACAAACTCATACTACTTTGTGCTTAATTTTTATTAAAAATATAAGAAAATAAATCAAAATGGAATCTATTCAACTTTTTGTTATGGGGGATGATTAATTGTTGCTGCAATAAACTGTTTTTTTTTTCTTCAATAAAAGTGGAAAGGCAAGGCAACCATTATCACAATGCAAAAATTGGCTTTCCTCGCCACAAGAGAAGTGGACATTGGCAATAAGGATTTTCTACGCGTCTTGGTGTCTTGTAATCTTGCTTTTTTGGATTTATTATGTGGCAAGTTAAGTTATTCCTAGGCTTATTTTTTTTTTCTTTTGTATATAGAATTAGATTGTTCTAATCTGTGTATCTACACTACAATTCACTCATAAAATCACGATACATCCGCATCAATTCATCAACAAAATTACAACATTCATTTTTATCATTATTTTATAATTGATTTGAACGAATGCGCTTAGTTAATTAATTTAAGGATATGCATGTTGTAGGAGGGCCATCTTAAGAAGATTATCATAACAGAGGTGCTTCTAATTCTATTCCCTTACCTTTCCATTTAAATATGTTTGTGTAATTTTATCAAAATAGAGGTACTCTTTCTTTATTCCCTTACCTTTCCACTTGAATTCTCATCCGAAGAATCAGCGACAAGGATCTGCTTGCGTGGACAAGACCGGTTGCCACAAGTTAAGAATGTTGCCACACCTAACATGTGCGAGGCGACAAAACCTTGATGACCACTGCGCACATATCTGTATTAAATAGATTCTGGATGACGAAAGCCAGTTTTTGGAATGTAGGAGAAAGTAGCATCTGGCTACCATGGCCAGCTTCTTTCCGGTTTATTAATAAAAATAAGTTCATAGCAGCAACAATTAATCATTCCCCCCAAAAAAAAGTTGAATAGTTTCCATTTTGAAAATGTTTTTATAAACTTTATCCTTTGAATGTGAAGTTTCTGTTAAAAAGAAAACATTTTTAAATTATTTTTTTGTATTTTAATTTTTTTTAAATATATTCTTACTTTGATTTTTTTTTCTTTTTAAATTGTTTGATGATGATATCAAAAATATATTTAAAAAAAATATTATTTAAATATATTTAAATAAAAAATATTTTAAAAATAATTATTTTCACAGTAATAGATAAAAATAAAAATTGCACCCATCAACACTCAAACTCTATCGATAACATCATTGATACCATTGAAAAAATAACAACGAGAAACATTCAACAAAACTAAAAAAATATTATGTTAAGGAAGCTTATGGAGTGCTTTGTTTTAGTGTGGCCATATTATTTTAAAAATCTTTTTAAACAGTAATGAACAGCGAAAAAATATAACTAAATCACTGTTTATTGTACGGTTATAAAGGATATAACTAAATCTACATTAATAACTTGTAATCTGTTTTTTATTTGATATTATTGTGTTTTCGAGTGAATTAAAATAATTTTAAGGTTTTAAATGAGTTTTGCTTTTAGTTTCTAAGGTTGATTTCGAGGTGTTTTAGATGAAAAATAATAGAAAAAATGAGTCGAGGGAGTCATAGTGGGTAGCATATATTTCTCAGCCATAAAATGTCTTTAAAGGTTGCAGTGATAGACGACACATGTCGTTGTCACCCGAAAATGATGGGTATTTTGATTTTGAGAGAGCAGTGAAGAGCTGGCATTAACTGGCTAACTCCTTTTCTTTTTCATTTTTCATTTTTCATTTTTTTGGCCGAGAAATATATGCTACCGACTATTTTTTCTTGGTGGTCATAACTTGTACAATAAAGTGGTGCCAAACGGGCTCTATAAAATGGGAGACACGGCCACTCGATCATGCAATTGAATTGCAATCTATCCCTTGCTTTGTTCAACACGTACAGTGGCAACAAAGCAAGCAAGAAAAAAAATGGTAGGGTTCTCAAAGCTCCTAACCAGTACAGACATTCAGAAGAGACTCTCACTGTCCACCAAGCTTTTCAAGTCTCTCCCATCTTTCAATGGTAGCCATGTCCAATATCTTAAAGCAATGGATGAGAATGGCTTCGTCTGGAACTTCAAGTGCTCTACTCGCAAGAAAGGACACCCGAAGCCAGTTCTCTCCAAGGGTTGGCTCGCATTCGTTCGCAACAAGAAGCTCAAAGTCGGCGACAAGATCAAGTTTTCCGTATTGGACCCAACCGCTGCAGTACCTTTTTGCAGGGTTCGAGCTGAAAAAGAAGTGAAGATATTTCGTTCTATCTTTGGCTACTCGCCCATCACAGCCCCATCAATTCCATGAATATTGAAATCTATCTCGTGGAAGGCTGCAGTGCTGTAATAGACCGTGCAGCTTAAGTACTGTAAGCTGGCTTTATTCACTTCAAACTTCAATGGCACCGTGGGTTTAATTTGTGTCTTCGTCTTTATTCAGTTCAAAGGCTCCGTGGCTTTTATATTTTCGTCTTTTCTTCTCTTACTTGGTTTGTTAATGGGAGGCTGCACTGCTGTACTAGACGGTAGAGCTTGAGTTCTGTAAGGTGGCTTTATTCCCTTTAAAGTCACCGTGAAATCTATCTTTTGTGTTGTCGTGTTTTCTGAAATCAAACTACTTCTCTTGCTTGGTTTGTTAATGCAACTTTTCATCTATGTGATTTCATTTATCTGACCCGACCCAGGCTCTTGTCTTCACTGGCATGAGATACTTTTCAAATGAAGCTTTTATAATATTGAAGGTGAGACCGTCCAGATGCCTAGGAACACCACTGCTCCTCATCGCAACTAGTTTTGCATCCATGCACTCTTGCGTTGTGTAGCATACCAATTCAGTATTATTATAATATTACATTACATTACATTACACTAAAAACTAAAGAAGGTCGGGGAATTACTGTATTCTAGATTCAGATTACTTATTTTATAGGGAAATTATTAATTTATCCCTCCATACATAGTGACTGTAGCCTTTAAAACAGGGGTATTTTCGATTTGTTCATTTCAGAGGTAAAATAAACATAATTCCGGGGGTATTGTTTTTTTTTTTTTTTTCATTCAGGTCTTCTCTTTTCATCTCTTCGCTTTAATTTTTCTCTCTCTGCGCCTCCTTTCTTCTCCGGTAAGGGTCTTTGCTTTCCTCTCTTTTATGGGTTGTTATTTGTTTGTGATGACCGATCAGCGCATGGGTGTATTGCGTGTTTTTCTGCGTATTTTGTTTTGATTGTTGATTAGTGATGTTTCTGAATCACTGGTTAGGATTCATGGGGAGTGGGTTTAGTGTTGTTGTTTGTGGTTCTTTCTGGTTTAAAATTGATGGGTTTTGATTTCTTATATTGTAGAAAAAATGTACAATTTTTCTATTGGATTTTGAGTTATTTGGTGCTTTGACTGGCACCTGCTGTTCTTCTGAGGTTTTATGTTACTGGGTTTTGGGTTATTTGCTGTTTGCATTGTTGAGCTTGATGATAACAGACAATGGGCGTGATTGCAGGTAATGGGTGTGATTTTTCCATTCTATCTTTGAATTCCGCTACTCTTGGATCAGTTCTTCATTCTCATGGTTATTCTTACACAACACTTTCATGGTCTTTTTAAATATTTTTGTTTGAATAAAAATATTGTTAAATAAATTTATATTATTATACATGAAGCTAAATTAGATTCTGGTTTCACTGTAGCACTATACATAAATTACTATAAATTATAATAGTAAAATTATTATTTTACTCCTTAGTTCATCTCAGTTTTATCCTTGGAATCAAAGGATATTTTTGAATTTATATGCACAGTAAAATAATTATAATATAAAAATAATTATAATATCGTTTAATAATATAAAAATCAACAATAACTCATGAAATAATAATTAGTAAAATAAAAATAGTGACAATAATGACTTTGATGATAATAATAACAATAATTTATAAAATAATATAAAAATAATGGCAAAAATAATTATAATACTGATTATAATTAAAATAATATTAATAAAAATTGGTTATCGTGTGATGATTACTGTCTTGATTATTGAAAACAGAGCAAGAATTAGGGGGCATGCAAACATGCTCTTGAATTAATTAGGAAATTAGACAGAATTCTTCTCTTAAATTCCCTACTCGGACATCGTTTAAATCTTCATCTATTACTGGGCTTGCAAATCGTAAAATGCAAACAGAAATATTCACTACAGAGAGGCCGAGCACGTGACTGTGACTATTTGTGAATGTTAATATATTAAAATATTTTATTTAATTTTTAAACAATTATTTTTGACATCAACACATAAAAATAATTTAAAAATACAAAAAAATATTAAAATATTGTTTTTTATTTGTTTTCAAAAATAGTTTTGAAAAGGGACGCTTTTGTCTTCGTGGGCCTAAGTAAAATAATCGGAATATTTACGTTGGATTAATTATAGTCACTCCAGAGAGGTTGACTCTTTAGAATTTTCTGATTGAACTCGAAATATTCATGATGGTGTTTTTCTAATTAATAATCACGACGACCTTTTAGAGAAATCTCTCTAGCTTTTTCTTTTGCTCTCACATAATTATGCCAAGTAGGTCGGGACGGGATCGCGGCGACAAAGGCACACGCCTTATGCCACGTAAGATGTAAACCTACGCCTTTGTTTATTTATCCATTCGTTTTAGATTTTTAATCAGTCGAGAAAAGAATGGTCGCGCGATTGTTTTGGGCCTTAATCGATGAGAAAATGTTTGGGCCTGGCCATTGAGACTGCTGTTCTTTTCTAGATGCAGATAAAGCACAAAAAGTGAAGTGTAATTTGGTTAAACTGTAGTGGACGAAGCCCATCTTACTTCTTTTGGGCCAGCTTTGCGGTTTCTCAATCAAATGAACACTTTATTCACCAAGAAATAGAAGGATGTAATTGAAAAAATCAAGAAGGATTAAATTGTAATTTTCTCATGATATTGTACACTGCAACTGTTATCTATACTAAAATGCAAGTGTGTTTAGGAAAAAATTTATAGCAATGAATGTAACTGGTATCATCCTATTAAATATTTGGTGCTATTCTTGGCTATATATGTGCCTATATAGCCTCTTTTCCTTTAATTTCATTCTTTTCTTTCCTTTTGTTTTCTGTTCTTGCTTTTTTTTTTTTATCTGTCCCATTTCCTTGACAAGGCTCTAGTAAGGGATCATATAAGCAACCAGCAGCTAGCCGTGCCTCAATCCCATGGTAGGTTAAATAATGATTCACGCACCTGGGCAAAAGACCTCTAAGAGAAGCTAGATGAACTCAATTTAAAGTAACATTGTTAATTTCGTTTATGTTGATGTTTTATTTTTTCAATTAGAATGAAATATTTTGGTTTTAAAGTGTTTCGGCGCTCCATTTCGGGGTTATACTATTTATGTGTGTGTGTTTGTGTGTGTGTATTCAAATAATTTAATCTAAAAAAACACAATAAAATAATTTTTCTAAATAAAATTATAAACATGTATAATATCATGAGAATATCATCATTAATCTCATAAAGTTATTACATCCCTTAAACAATTATTCACGCACTTGGGCAAAAGACCTCTAAGAGAAGCTCGATCGATGAACTCAGTTTGAAGATGTCCATGGCATAAATAATAATCCCACGGATTGCAAGTGAGATCGATCCCCCTAGCTAATTCCAAGCAAAAATTAATGTAAATGCTGAAAGGTTTCTTTTATTATGTTCATAGTAGTAGCCTATACAGATTTCGAGAGTTTCTGATCATTAGGACACAGAATTGTTTACAATTAGGTGATCAAACATTGTGTTTCACAGCATTAAGTAAAAAAAAAAATTACAAATAGATTTCTTTTTAATTGTTTACTTTAAAAATTATTTTTATTTATATTCCATTGAAAAATATTTTTTTAAATCCAACATACCATAATGAAACAATCAAATACCTCTATATTATCAATTTATCGTATTAAGTAAATATTACAAGAATATTTTATTTATTTATGAGCAAACCGGATTTTGATTAGACCAATAACCAGTGCACATAAGTGTTGATTGAGTTTTGATCAGATTGGTAATTTTATTTTATTTTAACCCTTTTAATGACTTGAATTAAAAGGGTTTGGAATCAACTCTCGTAGATTTAAAATATTTTATAAATAAAGCTAATTCAAGGTAGATATATCATTTATTAAAAATATAAATGATGAGACTTGATTATATCACCTGAACGTGAAAGATTGTTTTCTTTACATCTAAGCCAATTATATTATTACAAAATTTAAAAGCTTTTTTAATATATTTAAAATCATGTTTTAGTGCGTTTGATATAAAAAAACTAAATTAATGTTTTTTTTAATATTTTCTGTTGATTTCAATACATCAGTGTCAAAAAGAATTAATATAATTTCAAAAAAAAAACAATGAATTAGAAAGTAGAGAATATTATAAAAAGTTAATCAAACAAAAAAAATACTTTTTAAAAAATGTCATATATCACATCACCAAAAATTAGTAAGTATTTGAAAATGCATTTGAGAAGCATTTTTTTGAAGAAAAAAATTTATTATTTTAATGTATTTATAAAAAAAAATACTTTAAAAAATAGCTTTAACCATACTCATAAAAATCACTACGACTTAATAATCTTTAAATAAAAGCATAGTCGTAATAATTAGAATGTAGGGAATATTATATATTTCTTTAAATAAAAGCATAGTCATAATAATTAGAATGTAGGGAATATTATATATTTCTCTCTCAAAATCTTTCGAATCATTTCATATATGTGGTACTTTATAATTTATATATATGGGGACCTTTTTGTCATGACATGAGATAAGCATCAATAATGTTGACTTCTACGACAACATCGTATCAAGCCAGGACCAGGGAGAGGTGGGCTTGTTTGAATAAATGAGACCGTAAGTTAAATTAATATTAAACTTAGATAAAAATCGATTTATAAGACGTCTGGATCTCTTGAATAGCAACACGACTTTTGAAAAATAATAATAAATATTTGAAAAGAGATAAAACTATATCAGAAAAGGCATTCTAGCTTTTTATAAAATTCAAGGGCCAAGACATAAATAAAGAAGTTCCAAGAGGCTCGCAAAGTACCTAGATATACTAGATAATAAAATCGATTATAAAATCAAAACTATATTGTCTACATATACTAGATAATATTAATAATTAAATTATATTTGTTTGAATACATTTAGTCGGTGGATGCCTGTGGCCTTCTTACAACATGTCCAACATTAGTGAGTTTTGTAAAATAACGTAGTTAACTTGCTAAGTTTATAGGTATTGATAAAATTTAAAGGTTTCTAAGTTCTAGAGAAGCTTCTAAATTGAAAAGCTAATAACATGTCTAGAAAACTCAAATTATAAAAATATTTAAAATCTAATTATAAAAATATAAAATCAATTAGCAAGTTAATAATTATTTGATCGAAGAAGAGAAGCAAGGCCCTAAATTTTAACAAACGACGTTGTTTTTAAGGCTAAAGAAGTTGGTCAATTTCATGCTGTCATTTCATTGAAATTCGATTGATAAAACAAGGGATTTTGTCCATGCAACTCTTCAATGGACAAATATTATCGATAAACAAAATTAACAATATTATCATGACTAAATTACTCTTAAACTATGGCTAATAATCACTTAATGACGACGACCACATGTTTTTTTATGCTTTCACGTTATTGCGCCACGTAAGATGGCGGCGACAAAGGCACATGCCTTATGCCACGTAAGATGTAAACCTACGCCTTTGTTTTATTTATCCATTCGTTTTGAATTTTTAATGAGATGAGAAAAGAATGGTCGCGCGATTGTTTTTGGCCTTAATCGATGAGAAAATTTATGGCCCTGGATTTTCGTTAGCTGGCCGCTCTTCGTTTTCTTGAATGCTCCCCAACTGTTTGTGAAAAAAGTCCATGAGACAGTAACTTGGTTCCTCTACTACCCAAAGCAATAACTTGGTTCTAGAAAATAACTCGAATATCTCAGCTGAGGAAGCAGTAGAACAGAAGGACAGCAACCTACACATACATGGAAACTCTTTGATGGTTCGAGGGAAGAATATATATTTATAGTGATGAGGACGATGACTTCGGGGAGGATGACTGTTCACCAATCAAATTATCCGTCGAGAAAAAAGCAGATCAGGGAACCTGGGTGTCAAACTTTAGTAATCAAAGTCATGGGGAGGAAGCAGAAATTCTCAGTTCCTGAAACCATCTCACACCCTTGCCGCTGAAATAGTTAGCTCCGGTTGATCACAGCCCGGCTCTCTAGAAGCTTTATGATGCCTCTCTGCTGCCCACCATTGTTTTGGGTTTGGTCTCTATGTGATGTGATTCCCAGAACTAATTGCGTGTGTGTATCTAATTGTAAAAAAATATCAAAACTAAAAGCTTAATTTTTAGTTTAGATGTATTTATATTATTCTTTAATATATTTATTCAAGTAAAAACCTTTTGATCTTGTGTTTAATTTTTATTAAATAGAATGAATGTGGTGAGACTCGAAGTCGTGACCGCGTGGTTAACAAAATTTTAATATCATGTCAAGGAATTATCTCAACTAAAAATTTAAATTTTTATATGAGACTCTAATATATCGTTATATAATTCTCTAAAATAAGTGATCTAGAGGAGGCAAATTTGTTAATGATGTACAACAATACTTTATACTCATATTTTTTATGGTGTTTTTCTTTACGCGTTGAAATATTTTTTTAAATATGTAGCAAAAAATAAGGCTTAAGCTCTTAGCTAGTTTGGTCCCGACTTGATTGACTTTGTCGACATCATCGAACTAATAATAATATGGATGGTTTAATTTAATCCTAGCCATTTAAATATAGAAATTACACCTGACATACCATCTCTCTCGTTCAAGGGTATAATATATATATATATATATAGTTTACAGGTTTTCAACGCTGCAATCCCCTACTTCATATTCTATTTCGTTTTAAGTAGTGGAGAGGTCGAGGCTGTCATTTTCTAGCTTGGAAGTTGAGTGATAAAAGGCGAAAGATCCAAGAGCCGTACAAAAGAAAGAAACAACGGATCTAATGAAAAACAAATGCTCGATAAAAAAACAGTGTGGCTGTCCTTTCAGATAGTGTTATTGTAATATCAATTGTTTTTAAAAGTATGTTTTATTTAAAATTATATTTTTTTATAATTTAATTTTAATTTTAATATATTAAAACAATTTAAAAACACTAAAAAAATTAATTTTCAAAAATATTTTTAAACACCAAAACAAATGGTCTCTGGTGATAAAAAACCGAATTATGCAACACAAGTGCGAAAACAATATTTTCTAGAATCCAACATAACATACCATAATGAAACAATCAAAAACCTCTAGATTATCAATATTAACTAATATCTAAAACAAAACGATGAAATGAACAGTTAAATTCACTGTGCACACACTCACATATTACTGCGGACGAGAGCTTTTTCATCCGTGTGTCGCGCGAGTTCGTCCACCCTATTTTTTTTTGTTTTTTCCGCCTGTGAACAGTGCATTACCGATTAAAGCCCCCGTAAAAGACAAAATAGTGCACAGTTGCAGGGGCTCTCTCGGGTTTTCCTGCTTTTTTGGCACAAAACGCTGACGAAAATGGGCACGGAAAACGACAAAATTGCTAACAGGAGACGGGGGCAGCGACGTCCTTTCCCATCAGGTATTTCCGTAATTATGGGTGACGACAGGGGCGTATCGGTAATTGACTCATTATTTTATTATATTTTCGCGCGGACGGCTGGCGCGTGTCCGTCCCGCGCCAGCGAGGTTCCCCGCTTACGCATCACGTTGGCGGCGCGTGCGGTGTCTTTACGCCGTCAAAAATTCACTTCCACCGTCCCACAAGATGCGCCGGTATGTCCTCTCTCTTCCGTCGCGACGCGTTCCCGTCGTAGATGTCCGGTTAAGCGTCGCTGGACGGTTTTCTCACGGACGTCGCTTTTCTCTCTCCTGCGCCCCCAAAATCAGCTCCGGTCCCTGATGTTTGTGTAACGTTTAATTTGGTCCCTGAAGTTTTGATTTCGTTGTTATTACTGATTTATTCAAATTAACGTTTTATTGTTTTCAATTGTGCCCTTCAATTAAAACTGATTATATAAGAAAGTTTTATTTCAGTGCTTATACTTTTGATTTTGTATTTATTTTTTATTCCTTCAATTATTCCGGTACGGAAGTTTTGATTTCTTTGATTTGGTCCTCCAATTGAAATTGGTAATATATACAAAGTTTGATTTCAGTCCCTCTTCTTCTGATTTTATTATTTAAGTCCCTCCCGCAGTTTGTATTATTTATTTTTGGTCCTCCAAATTTTATTTTTTTAATTTTATCCTTCAATTTGAATAATATTAATAATAATAATAACAATTATTTCAATAATAATAATAATAACAATAATAATAACAATAATAATAATAACAATAATAATAATACCAATAATAATAATAATAACAATAATAATAATAATAACAATTATTTTTGTTAGTAACTCTTTTGTTAATATTTTTTTTTGCTCTTCATAATTTAATAATTTCTATTGTTTTGACAGTAATGGTGTTAATTTTTTATATATATTTTTTTAGTCTTTCGCCTAAGAATATATATAGGGAAAAGAAAACATGACCTAGGATTTTTTTAATATAAAAAATTAATATAAATATTCTGAGATACATTTAATATAGTTATATAATAGTAGATGATCGGCCACACAATTACAAATAACCGATTAAAACACATTCACAAATTTGATTTTTTTATTTGTAAAATAATGTCTACTTTTAAAACACATTCACAAATTTGATTTTTTTTTATTTGTAAAATAATGTCTACTTTTGTCCATGTATATATAAGTGTACTTAACACAATAATAATAATAATAATAATAATAATAACAATAATGATAACAACAACAACAACAACAACAACAACAATAATAATAACAATTATTTCAATAATAATATTTTATCCTTCAATTTGAATAATAATAATAATAATAACAATTATTTCAATAATAATAATAATAATAATAATAATAATAATAATAATAATAATAATAATAATAATAACAATAATAACAATAATAATAACAATAATAATAATAACAATAATAATACCAATAATAATAACAACAACAACAACAACAATAATAATAATAATAATAATAATAATAACAATTATTTTTGTTAGTGACTCTTTTGTTAATATTTTTTTTGCTCTTCATAATTTAATAATTTCTATTGTTTTGACAGTAATGATGTTAATTTTTTTTATATATATTTTTAGTCTTTTGCCTAAGAATATATATAGGGAAAAGAAAACATGACCTAGGATTTTTTTAATATAAAAAAATAATATAAGTATTCTGATATACATTTAATATAGTTATATAATAGTAGATGATCGGCCACACAATTACAAATAACCGATTAAAACACATTCACAAATTTAATTTTTTTTATTTGTAGGATAATGTCTACTTTTGTCCATATATATATAAGTGTACTTAACACAATAATAATAATAATAATAATAATAATAATAATAACAATAATGATAACAACAACAACAACAATAACAACAACAACAACAACAATAATATAATAATAATAATAATAATAATAATAATAATAATAATAATAATAATAACAATTATTTCAATAATAATATTTTATCCTTCAATTTGAATAATAATAATAATAATAATAATAACAATTATTTCAATAATAATAATAATAATAACAATAATAATAATAACAACAATAACAATAATAATAACAATAATAACAACAACAACAACAACAACAACAACAACAACAATAATAATAATAATAACAATTATTTTTGTTAGTGACTCTTTTGTTAATATTTTTTTTGCTCTTCATAATTTAATAATTTCTATTGTTTTGACAGTAATGGTGTTAATTTTTTATATATATTTTTAGTCTTTCGCCTAAGAATATATATAGGGAAAAGAAAACATGACCTAGGATTTTTTTAATATAAAAAAATAATATAAGTATTCTGATATACATTTAATATAGTTATATAATAGTAGATGATCGGCCACACAATTATAAATAACCGATTAAAACACATTCACAAATTTAATTTTTTTTATTTGTAGAATAATGTCTACTTTTGTCCATGTATATATAAGTGTACTTAACACAATAATAATAATAATAATAACAATAATGATAATAACAATAATAATAATAATAATAATAATAATAATAATAATAATAATAATAATAATAACAACAACAACAATTATTTCAATAATAACAATAATAATAATAACAATAATAATAATAACAATAATAATAATAACAATAACAATAATAATAATGATAACAATAATAATAATAACAATAATAATAATAATAATAATAATAACAATTATTTTTGTTATTAACTCTTTTGTTAATATTTTTTTTTGCTCTTCATAATTTAATAATTTCTATTGTTTTGACAATAATGGTGTTATTTTTTATATATATATTTTTAGTCTTTCGCCTAAGAATATATATAGGGAAAAGAAAACATGACCTATGATTTTTTTAATATAAAAAATTAATATAAGTACTCTGAGATACATTTAATATAGTTATATAATAGTAAATGATCGGCCACACAATTACAAAATAACCGATTAAAACACATTCACAAATTGATCAATAAACTACAACAAAAAAATATCACACCAAACAATCAAATAATTCACCATACAAATGGATACAAAAAATATTTCCATAACCAGTAAACACAACAGAATAAAGAAAAATTAGATGATCGGCCACACAATTACAACAAAAACAACCACCAACAAATTCCCAATTGACTACAACAAACAAAAATCTCTAATCAATATAATCTATTACATTTTTTCGACCAACTGATTATATAATTATCAATCCAATTAAAACAGGCCAGATAATCAAAAACATTGCAATTTTGCTATCTATGAGTTAATTAAATCAACACACAATTCAAATCCAAACTGTGACTAAATTATTCTCCAAGCCAGTAAAATAATGTCAACAACCAACTAGATCAATGCAAACAAAAAATAATCTATCTTTAATAGATTTCAGCGCTTACAATATTGCTATCAACCAGTTAAATGCTTAGTAACTGTTAAAAAATATTTAACCATCAGCACATTCAGTTCAAGACAACAAAAAATCATCTTTCATTCATTTTATTGATTACAGATTTACATCAACCAATTAAATAATCATCAAAACAATTAATACATACTAAATAATTAATCAATTATGATCTTGCAATACTCAAATTACAATTCGCTAATCTTTCATAAATTTTATCGCTTATAATTTTTAAATTTCAAAATTGAATTATTATCTGAGTATTTAAACTTATAACAATAATCAACTAATTCAATACATAAAAAAAAATTTATAGCATGATTTAAAATTTACAATTCTTTATTTATCAACTAAAAAATTCTTTGTTTACCACATAAATAATAAGTTTGCTATATATAAAAAACCCGGCGCAACGTGCGGGCTAACCAACTCGTTAAGTAACTATTGCAAGAATATTTTATTTATTTATGGGCAAACCGTAGTTTGGTTAGATCAACGAGCAATTCACATGTAGTTTGGAGAGTGATAATCTAGCCTACTTTATAGACCGGGAACTTTTTGTCATGGCATGGCATGAGAGAAACATCAATAAACAAATGGATATTTTATTATATCAAAATAAAAAGAATTTATATTTTCTTGCCGCCACCAAACAATGAATTAATTGAAGAAACGATCCAACCAACCAAAAAGAACGGCAATTCTCGATCTATCACAATAAATAATCGATGAACTTTTTTCATTCAACCAAATATATATATATATATATATATATATTGAAATAATATATTTTCTTAGAATATAAAAAACATTTAATTTAAGATAAAAAATTAAAATTAATTTTTTTGATTATTTTTAGAATTCTAAAAGACTCTGATATATCAGCAAAGATTCGACAACATCGTATCAAACCAGGACCAGGGAGAGGTGGGCTTGTTTGATTATATTAAACTTAGATAAAAATCGATTTATAAGACGTATGGATCTCTTGAAAAACAGCACGTCTTTTGAAAAATAATAAAAAAATTATTTTTTTAAAAATAAAAAATATATTATAATATATTTTGAAACAAAAAAATAATAATCACCACAGCCGGACAGGTGCTTGCTCTCGTGGGAATGCGACCTGGCAGACAGGAGTCCACGCAAGGCGACAACACTTTTGCCTGCCCGACCACGAAGAGAGAGAGGAGCAACAGTTGGATGAAGAGTTTGAAGGGTCGGTTGCTACCAGCATATTCCGTTAATGCTTAAAAAAAGATTTTATCATTGTGCAAAATATTTAGAATTTACATAAAATTTATAATATATATTGTTTGAGGATTGATGATTATGTGATATCTTGTAATTATCATAAATAATAAAAAATAATATTACAAAAAAATGTAATAATTCCATAGCATAATCAAGACATTTTTAATAAAACCCACATATACTTATAGAAAAATATATATAAAAAATATAATAAACTCGGGTTTTGAGGAGTGGATAAGTGATGAAATAAATTTTAATTAATTAAATAGCAAAATCTCTTATTTGAACAAAGTGCTGACAAAACTTGTAATGAATTTTTTAAACGTATTCTTTCTATTTAAATAAATCATTATCAAAATTATTTGTTTTATTGACAGAAATTTCAATTGATAATTTCTAAATTAATTTAGAATATTTTATTATTTTCACATATTTTATTGATAGTAATTATTTGTAATATAATATATTTCAAATAAATTACAATTTAGGTAAGAAATATTATGTTATGATCATATGAAAATAAAAACAAATAATCTAAATCTAAATTTATGTATAAATTATGACACTACATATTAATATGGTTAAATTAAAAACGAAATCTAAAATGATTTTATATTAAAACATAAAAAAGTCAAAAGATGGTGTTTAAAAAAAATGAAAAAAGAAAAAGAAAAGGAGATAGCCAGTTCATGCCAGCTCTGCACTTTTCTCTCAAAATACCCATCATTTGCGGGTGACAACGACATGTGTCGTCTATCACTGCAACTTCTGAAGACATTTTATGGCTGAGAAATATATGCTACCGACTATAACTCCATCGACTCATTTTTTCTATTATTTTTCATCTAAAATACCTCGAAATCAACCTTAGAAACTAAAAGCAAAACTCATTTAAAACCTTAAAATTATTTTAATTCACTCAAAAACACAATAATATCAAATAAAAAACAGATTACAAGTTATTAATGTAGATTTAGTTATATCTTTTCTAACCATATACGAATTAGAATTACTAAATATATTTTGATATTTAATTTATTTTTTATATTATTGAAATTTACTTAAATTATTCATCAATTTATTTATTTTTTAAATAAAATAGCAGTGATGAATTTACTAACGGAACATTCTATCGGTATTTTCCAGAGAGTTAGACAATAATTACTCAAAATACCACTATCATTGATACATATACCGATGGAAGGTTCTGTCGGAATTTTCCAAAGTTGGATGGTAATTACTCGAAATGCAACTTTTACCAATGACTATACTGGCGGAATGTTAACAATGAAATTATCGATGAAATATACCAACAGCAGATACTGATGAAATCATCGATGAAATGTTAACGGTAAAATCACCAATGGTATATTCTAATGGTGTCATTGACAAAATATACCAATAAAATTATAGTCAGTATTTCCATCGGTAGACTTACAACATCACTGATGAAATATATCGATGGAATTACAATTGGCGTTTCCATCAGTAGACTATAATTTGAGTTTATGTCCGTAGATTAAGTTCTAATGGAATCATTGACCAAAAAGAAATTACAATTGAAGGTTTCTGTTTGTGTGGCTGTTAGGAATACAATTACCGACAAAAAAATACATAACATTACTGACAAAAAAAAATTGTCTGTAAAACAGTTAATAGTAGTGTTTTTTTTTGTTAACCTTTTAATGAAAGTCTAACATGACTTGGCAGGACAAAATCCCAAAATTATATCAGTTTAAGAGGGGAAATAAAAGCAAAATTACTTTCAACGGAGCTCATAAAAAAACATTTAGTTAATTGGCCTATAAAGTGGCAAGGAGGCATCTCTAATATCTGAATTTACAAAGTGGCGAGTTTATTAATAATCCAATTTTATTGTTTTTTTTGTTTTTGTTTTTGTAGAATGAATAGTCCAACTGAATTTGAATCATAATTTTGGATTCTTTAATGAAAAATGTCCATTTAATATAAAAGAGTTTATCACTCTTGAAAATCCATGAAAAAAGTGTGAAAATAAATTTAAAAATCACATCAAGCAAATCAGTTTATCCCTATTTCTCAATTTAATTAGGATGAACTTAATGGTGGGTATAGGAATTTTTTTCCTATGTATTAAGTTATTCCTATGCTCATTTTCTTCTTCTTTTGTATATAGAATTAGATTATTCTAAGTGTGTATCTACACTACAATTCACTCATAAAAATACGATACATCTGCATCAATTCATCAACAAAATTACAACATTCATTTTTATCATGATTTTATAATTGAGTTATAGTACTGTCAATAGACAGTTCAAGATAACTTCATCCTAGATTAGACGAGAGAAAACGAGCAATGTGTTCTACTAGCTTTTCAGACCATCTCTTCTAGATTTGAATGAATGTGCTTATTTAATTAATTTAAGGATACGCAATTTGTAGGAGGACCATCTTAAGAAGATTATTAAAAAAACATGTGCTTCTAATTTTAGGGTGTGTTTGGTATTACTTTTATTTTTGTGGTTGAGGTTTTAAAAAAACAGTTTCATGAAAAACACTTTAGCTGCGATTCAAAATAATTTTTAAAGTGTTTGGTTAAAACTATGGTTGAGTTTGAGGTTAATGAAAGTAGTTTCAAGTATTTGGTTATTTTCATATTGATTTCAACTTGTGAAATTACTTTAAAAGTGTGTGTGTGTGTGTGTGTGTGTGTGTATTGCTTTTTAAATATTTAATAATTATAATAATAAAATATAATTAATAATTCAAGTAAATTAGACAAGCAGTTTCAAGTATCTGATTATTTTCATATTGCTTTCAACTTGTGAAATTACTTTAAAAGTGTGTGTGTGTGTGTATTGTTTTTTAAATATTTAATAATTATAATAATAAAATATAATTAATAATTCAAGTAAATTAGACACTTGTTTTTATTCTCCCATCAAACTACTTGTAATTTCATCAGGAACTATAAATTCATACGTAAAGGCTTCTGCGATCCCAGAACAATATATAGTAAAATATCATCTGAAACAAAATTATGATTGCGAGGCAAAAATTATATTGTGATCTCCTTCTAATATATTTATTTATATTTTAATTATTTTTTTAGATTATTTTAATATTAAAAATATATTTTATAAGAAAAGATAATAAATATTAAACTATTAAAACAACCCCAGCCCCAAATAATGAAACACACATAAAGCAATAATTTGCTGATTTCTGTGCATCGAAGTTTCAGTTGATTTTAAAATGGATCCCATATACTTTTTTCAATTTATTTATCTTAACCAAACACCCAAAACTATAGTTTTTTTTCTCAATTTTCAGTCTGAATATCGACCACCCTTGTAGTCCTTACCCAGCGTATCCCAGGAATCGCGTGTGCAAATTGCCAAAAGTTAATAAAGAATGTTGCAAAACCTATGCACATGTGCGATGCGACAAAACTTACGGTGTCTTCTTCTTAAAGTTGCAAAACCTAATGCACGTGCAATGCGACAGTCCAATAACCATTACAGTTGCAAACCCTAATGCACATGGCGGGGAGCGCCAGTATATAGAAGGATTCATGATGCATACAAGGGAAAGATAACAAGCAAGAAAGATTTCAAGTATCTTCTTCTTCCTTGCCTTGAAATGACAACCTTCTCTAAGATCCTTGGCAAAACAGACACCAGCAAAACACTGTCAGTGCCCACCACGTATCTCAAGTATCTCCCATCTTTCAAAGGCGGTCATGCCGTGAGTTTTCAAGCAATGGATGAGGGTGGCTTCGTCTGGAGCTTCCAGTGTTCTACTCGCAGGAAAGGACACCCGAAGCCAGTTCTCTCAAAGGGTTGGCTTGCATTCGTTCGCAACAAGAAGCTTAAAGTCGGCGACAAGATCAAGTTGTCCCTGGACCAAACCGCTGCAACCCCTTTTTACAGGGTTCGAGCTGAAAAAGAAGTTAAGATATTTGGTGCTATCTTTGGCTATTCACCCATCATAGCCCCATCATCAATTCCATGAATATTGGAATCTATCTCATGGAAGGTTGCTGTTCTGTAATAGACAGTACAGCTTAAGTACTGTAAGATGGCTTTATTCACTTCAAAAACACCGTACGTGGCTTCTGTGTTGTCGTCTTTTCTGAAGTACAACTACTTCTTTTCCTTTGTGTGGTAATGGAACTTTTCATTTATGTGATTTCACTTTGCGCAGAATTTCTTGAGATTTACTTGATAAAGCTCCGATAGCAGCTCACATTTTATGAAATAATCACAAAATCTGCACCCTAATTTACTGAGCTACATTGTGAAGACATTCTGTTTTAGTTGGTCCCCGACTGTCTGAAACAAGTTTGGCAGCTGATGATTAACTATGTTTTCCGTGATTGTTATCTATCAGATTCTAAAGAGGGGGTCAAAAATATTCTCACGTCCAAGATGATTAACTATGTTTTCCATTCTGCTATTTTAATATTGCCAATCATTCTCTTACTCTTGCAGCTACCTTTTCTTTCCCTGCTCATAATTCGAGTCTGAGCTCTAAAGGCTACAGAGAGATACAAAATCCTACGCATTCTTATTACACAAAGTAGCTCATATTATTTTAAAAAATTAAATTTATTTTTAACAGTATCATATTAAAACAATTTTAAAACACTAAAAATAAGTAATCTAAAATAAATAAATAATTTTTTTTAAAATAAAAATAAACAGGTTCTTGAAGGGATTAACACAAGTATATTTATAAAATCTAGTAACCTTCTAATAGGGGACAGAAAAATGAACAGCATGCAGCCCCCTCCATCCATAAAAACTTTTAACTATGACTGGGTGACAAATCACGTGATCCTAAGTCTTCTCAATTTCTCAAATCATAAAACATATTTTAATTTACGCGTTTTTGCCACATCAGCTCAGACGATGGTGTGACTGGGCACTGTAGCGTTGTTTTTAAGTTTATTTTATTTAAAAGTGTTAAATATTACAGTTAGAATATAGCTGTTAAACTTTGTAAATTAGCATAACTGATTTTGTAATTTAGTGTTATGTGAGTTTTGTGTGTTTGTATTTTTTAGTATATTTATTGCTATAAATACCTGCATTGTAACCTTGAATGAAGAACATTGAAGATTAATACATTAGTGAAAATTTACAAAAAAAATATATTAAAAGATCGGCCTATCTCTCACACAAGAACATCAACACCGTATTAAGACAGAACACCAGCTTTTGACCAGCAACAACCACCGTGCATTGCCTCCATCAAGGTGTGAGTGCCAAACTGATGTTTACCGTTAATGCTCATTTTCAACCGAATGATGTGTTTAGTGGATATACTTTTATTGTTTTTTAATTGGTTTTTTAATCACGCTATTGAACATTGTATTCATTAAGGATTAAAATTTGTAATTTATTTTGATCTACTTATTATGGAGTTATCTCGGTCTTATTACGTGGGTTACAAGTTTGACATGTTAACTTAACTCAATGGATTTTTTTTAATTGATTTTTTTAAAATTTTATCTTTTAATATTAGATTGATTAAAAAATAGGCTTCATAATTTACTTTTTACACAATTATCATATTCTCATAATTTGAGTTGTAGACTTTATGTTAAACTGAGTTTACTAGAGTCAATCCAATATATTGTATTTCAATAATTAAAAAAAAAAGATACTCTTGATTTGTTTTAGTCAAATTATATTTTCACAAGCTGTATGAGTTACTTTTAGACTCACACCATAGAATATTACTACATGGTCTGATTTGCTGTCTGTCCATGCTACTATTATTGACTATGTGGTGTGCTCTATAAACCTTGGAAGGGACTCTATGACGTAGCAAGAGGCGAATATAGAGTGCACAGAGACATCGGACTGCGAAGCTATTTTTGAGTGCACCAACAAGCAAAACTATTGAGAGAATATGGTAGATGCTAGATGGTGTTTCCTAAGATGTTTTTATTCAGAATAATATTAAAATAATATATTTTTTATTTTTAAAAAAATATTTTTAGTATTAGTATATAAAAATGATATGAAAACATTGAAAAATTAATTTTTTAAAAAATATATAAAAAATTAAGTGTTTTAGAAATCACTTTTAAATCAGATTGTCAAACACAATAGAACATTGCACCTAATAACAGCAGCTAAACCTTACGGCTCAGATTGTCAACGAAACAGGTAATGTCCATTATATAATTATCAATTGTTTTAGAATTTTAGTACTAATTATTAATTAAAATATTTTTATTTTAAAATATATTAAAATAATAGTTTTTTAAAAACAATCTCTTTGACAGCAACACATTGTCTGAAAAGACAATTTTTTTTGAGGTAAATAAAAAATATTTTTTTTATTATTAAAAAAAACGAAAAACAAACAGTATGTTGTATATTCTAGCATGTCTAAATGGGAAGTGCATTATCTTAATCTTTTCTTTTTCTTTTTCTTTCATCACTTTAGGCAATGTCGATATCGCCAGATATATTTTCTTCATCAAGTGATTTTTACTGTAAACTTCAACAGTGCGCAATGCCATTTTTACTGTAAACTTCAACAGTGCAGCTTAAGTACTGTAAGGTGACCTTATTCATTTCAAAGGCACTGTGGCTTTCTTTTCTGAAATAAAACTGCTTCTGATCTTACTTGGTTTGTTAATGGAGCTTTTCATTTATGTGATTTCATTTCTATGACCCGAACCAGGCTCTTGTCTTCACTGGCATGAAATACTTTTCAAATGAAGCTCTTATAATATTGAAGGTGACACCGTCCAGATGCATAGGGTTTCCTAGGAACACCACTGCTCCTCATCGCAACTAGTTTTGCATCCATGCACTCTTGCCTGTCACAGCTGTGTTAGCATACCAATTCAGTATTATTACAATATAAAAAACTAAATGAGGTCGGGGAATTATGGTAGATGATTGTATTGTAGTTCTAGATTGAGATAAATATGAAATTATGATTTTATCCTTCGATACATTTGATTGAGGGGTAACATAATACTCATAGATAAAACAAAAATTAACTGTTACCTCCGGGGGTAATATTTTTTTTTCCTTTTCCCTTCAGGTCTTCTCTTTTCATCTCTTCGCTTTTTTTTCTCTCTGCGCCTCCTCTCTTCTCCGGTAAGGGTCTTTGTTTTCCTCTCTTTTATGGGTTGTTATTTGTTTGTGATGACCGATCAGTGCATGGGTGTATTGTGTGTTTGTGATGACCGTCGGAATTCTGTAGGGCTTTTGCTGTTCTTGCCACAGTATTGCTGATGACACTGTAGCTTTTCGTTCTTCTCTTCTATCTTTTCCTGAAGGAAGACTTATCTGTTGACTTATTATTTGATCGAAGAAGAGAATCAAGGGCCTAAATTTTAACAAACGACGTTGTTTTTAAGGCTAGAGAAGTTGGTCAATTATTATATGATTTATGATCTTGTGTTATTGAATTGGAAGACTGAGCTTATTCGGTTCAAAGTTAATTATTAAGTTTTACTTATTTTTATTATTAAATTTCGGTTTATGCTATTTCATTAAACTTTTGTTAATTCGGTTTTCCGTATTGAACCAAACCGCTGCAATACCTTTTTACAGGGTTCAAGCTGAAAAGGTTCAAACTGAAAAGGTTCAAGCTGAAAAGGTTCAAGCTGAAAATGTTCAGGCTGAAAAGGTTGAAGCTGAAAAGGAAGTTAAGATATTTGGTGCTATATTTGGCTATTCACCCATCATTATTATGCCACGTAGGACGGGATGGCGGCGACAAAGGCACATGCCTTATGCCACGTAAGATGTAAACCTTTGCCTTTGTTTTATTTATCCATTGGTTTTAGATTTTTAATCAGATGAGAAAAGAATGGTCGCGCCATTGTTTTGGGCCTTAATCGATGAGAAATTGTATGGGCCTGGCTATTGAGACTGCTGTTCTTTTCTGGATGCAGATAAAGCACAAAAAGTCTGAAGTGTAATTTGGTTAAACTGTAGTGGACGAAGCCCATCTAACTTCTTTTGGGCCAGCTCTGTGGTTTCTCAATCAAATAAACACTTTATTCACCAAGAAATAGAAGGATGTAATTGAAAAAACAAGAAGGATTAAATTGTATTTTTCTCATGATATTTGTACACTGCAACTGTTATCTATACTAAAATGTAAGTGTGTTTAGGGAAAATTTTATAGTAATGAATGTAACTGGTATCATCCTATTAATTATTTATGGGGACTATTATAAAGTATAAGTAGGAGAAAGAAATCCTAGATAAAAGTATTTTTATGATCACTAGTAAGCACATTACAATTTTTGCAGCGTTTTTATATATTTGTCAATTAAATTCACGGGATTAAAGGGGAGGAGAGACTTTAGATACTTTGTAGGCACTGACAGTGTTTTGCCAAGGATCTTAGAGAAGGTTGTCATTTTAGGCCAAACAAGAAGAAGATACTGTAAGTCTTACGCACCTATCTGTATTAAATAGATTCTGGATGACGAAAGTCAGTTTTTGCCCTTTTTTTTATATATATAAATCACGTGGTGTCCTAGACGCTAGCCCAGACTAATCCATATTCGTATTGGATGGACTCTAAAAAGGTGAAAGTGCTCCCCAAATAACCAGCTCCGTATAAAAGGAGGGGTAAGTTCATAGCAGCAGCAATTAATCATTCCCCCCCAAAAAAAGTTGAATAGTTTCCATTTTGAAAACGTTTTTATAAACTTTATCCTTTGAATGTGAAGTTTCTGTTACAAAGAAAACCTTTTTAATTATTTTTGTTGTATTTTAATTTTTTAAATATATTTTTAGTTTTATTTTTTTTAGTCAAATTATCATCAATAAAATTAATTTCAAATGATTTATTTGATTTGTGCATCGAAGTCCCTACCATCTAGAATGGGGGTGGCGCCACTTACAATGTTGCAGTGCCTTACAATTGATATTTTATTTATGCCTCCTTCTCTGTCCCAATCATCTAGAATAATCTGTTTTGGAAAGGATCTTAGAGCAGGTTGTCATTTTAAGCCAAGCAAGAAGAAGATAATGTGAGTATTCTCAGACTATAATTTCTGAATTGATAAATTCTCTTATATCGAGATGTTATTATCAGACTATAAAATCCTAATCTCCTATCCTATCTTATATTTATGGGGAATACATGGATTTTATTAATGATAATTTAACTAATTAAATTTTTAATTACTCAATAAAATTACAATCAAATTATAATCAAATAATCCACGCAAGCAGCGTGAACCCTTGGTTTTCTTTTAATTATAATTGCAATTGACGCAGTCCTTCTTTGCATTGAAGGTGTCGTTTATAATTAGAATTGAATGCACGTTGAAGCAACCAATCAAATACATGCGTGTGCGTGAACAGTACATTACCGAGCTCCTGTAGGTTCTTTCTAATAATAGAAAAAATGAGTCAAGGGAGTCATAGTAGGGAGCATACATAAAATCTCTTTATAGGTTGCAGTGATAGACGACACATGTCGTTGTCACCCGAAAAGGTTGGGTATTTTGAGAGAGAAAAGTGCTGAGCTGGCATCAACTACCTAACTCCTTTTCTTTTTAATTTTTCATTTTTTTAAACACCATCTTTTGACTTTTCCATGTTCTAATATAAAATCATTTTAGATTTCGTTTTTAATTTAACCATATTAACATGTAGTGCCTTATTTTATACATGGATTTGGATTCAGATTATTGGTTTTTATGTTCATTTGATCATAACATAATATTTCTTGCCTAAATTGTAATTTATTTAAAATATATTATATTACAGATAACTACTATCGATAAAATATGTGTGCTTTAAAAATAATAAAATATTATTAAACTTGGGAAATTATACTTTTTTCCCATTATATTATATTCCAAGAGCTCTATATAATCTTTCAAAAAAAATTCAATTAGTTCATTTTTTTTTCTAAATTAATTTAGAAATTATCGATTGAAATTCTTGTAGATAAAATAATTAATTTTGATAGTGATTCATTTAAATACAAAGAATACGTTTAAAAAAGTCATTACAAGTTCTGTCAACGCTTTGTTCAAATGAGAGATTTTCTATTTAATTAATTAAAATTTATTTCATCACTTATCCACTCCTCAAAACCCGAGTTTATTATATTTTCTATAAATACATGTGGGTTTTATTAAAAATGTCTTGATTATGCTGTGGAATTATTACATTTCTTTTGTAATATTATTTTTTATTATTTATGATAATTACAAGATATCACATAATCATCAATCCTCAAACAATATATATTATAAATTTTATGTAAATTCTAAATAGTTTGGTATGTTGGATTCTATAAGATATTGTTTTCGCATTGTGTTGCATAATTCGGTTTTTTTTTATCACCAGAGACCATTTGTTTCCGTGTTTAAAAATATTTTTTTTTAATTTATTTTTTAGTGTTTTTAAATTGTTTTAATATATTAAAATTAAAATTAAAATTAAATTATAAAAAAATATAATTTTAAATAAAACATACTATTAAAAACAATTGATATTACAATAACACTATCTAAAAGGACAGCCACACATTTTTCAACGCGTAAAGAAAAACAGCATCTAAAATATGAGTATAAAGTATTGCTGTACATCATTAACAAATTTGCCTCCTCTAGATGACTTATATTAGAGAATTATATAATAACATATTAGAGTCTCATATAAAAATTTAAGTTTTTAGTTGGGATGGTTTCTTGATATGATATTAAAATTTTGTTAACCACGCGGTCACGACTTCGAGTCTCACCACATTCATTTTATTTGACAAAAAATAAGCATAAGATAGTATAAAATTATGCAAGTTTCAAGCTTCAAAAGGTTTTTACTTAAAAAAATAAATTAAAAAATAATATAAATCATATGTTGACATCTAAACTAAAAATTAAGTTTTTAGTTTTGATAATTTTTTAACTTTTGATAATTTTTTAACAATTTTTACAATTAGATACACACAAGCAATTAGTTCTAAGAATCACATCACATAGAGATCAAACCCAAAACAATGATGGGCAGCAGAGAGGCATCAGAAAGCTTCTAGAGAGCCGGGCTATGATCAACCGGAGCTAACTATTTCAACGGCAAGGGTGTGAAATGGTGTTTCAGCAACTGAGAATTTCAGCTTCTGGGGGTGGCGCCACTTACACTGTTGCAGTGCCTTACAATTGATATTTTATTTATGCGTCCTTCTAGAATAATCGTTTTTTAACTAACTACTCTCGGTGGTGATAACTTGTACAATAAAGTGGCGCCACGTTGCTTATATACATTCACAATGTTTACTCACACTCCACGTAACTGGTATAAGTTTCAATGTTTACTTTAAAATATTTCATTCGAAGTAAGATTGAATGTTTACTATAAAATATTTAGTTCGTTTAATAATAAACATTATGGAAAAATACAGAATTTGGAGGTCAAATATCCCTTGCTTGTGGAAAAAGAGGAGTTCAAGGCGGTCGATAGTATTCGGAGGTCAAGTGGATATTTTCGTGACAGTTACTTGCGACGTGGACATGAGCCGTTACGTCATCGAAGTTGACTATCTGAATCCTAGCACCTTCTAGAATGTCCACAACCTATGCCAAAACAGAGCTTATAAAAAGATAATAGATTTGAGGCTATTATGCCACGTAAGCGACGAGTCTGTCTTCAATAACCGCCGCCCCCATGTAATTGTGCCCCCATGTAATTGTGTGTATAAAATGGACCTACAGACTATAGCAAAGCAAGCCAGAAAAAATAAAAATGGCAGAATTCTCAAAGCTGCTACCTCTTTCTTATAAATTTTACCATTTTATATTTGTATTTGTCTGGAATTATAAGAAAGAGGTGATGGTGCTTGCTACTAGTACAGAAAGCTAAATGAGTTCGTTGAGTTACTATTGATTTATTGCTCAAATTTACTGTAGTACTATACATATATTACTGTTGATTATAACAGTGAAATTATTATTTTACTCCTGCTATTTTGGCTTTGGACTCAAGGGTATTTTTTAATTTTTATATTTTTATACATAGTAAACCAGAGTTGCTGCCGGGAATGTCCACCTAATTTAACATTTTTATTGCACGGTAAAATAACCATCTTATACTCCAACAAGGACAAAATGCAAGTGTTGCGTGCGAGGCTATCTCTAGCATGTTAGTAAATTTTAGAAAGTTCATGGGTTTGGGTTTGTTGAGTAGTATACATTAATCAAAGGGGGTTTCCGTACTAGAAGAACGTGGCAGTCTACGGAGCAATATGCCACGTAGGATGGGATAGCCGCAATATAGCACCTGAAACTTGTGGATCGCAATATGCCACGACATTTTTTGAAAAAAATAAAAAAGACAATCTCTCCACGCAGCCTAAACAGGGTGTACAAAAAGATAATAGATTTAAGGCTCTTATGCCACGTAGGCGACGAGACTGTCTTCAATAGCCGCCGCCCCCATGTAATTTTGTATAAAATGGGTCTACAGACTACAGCACAGCAAGCCAGAAAAAAAAAAAATGGCAGGATTCTCAAAGCTGCTAACCAAAACGGACATTGAGAAGAGACTCTCACTGCCCACAAAGTTTTACAAGTCTCTCCCGTCTTTCGAAGGTATCCTTGCCGTGAGTTTTGAAGCGATGGACGAGGGTGGCTTCGTCTGGACCTTCCGGTGCTATACTCGCGAGGAAGGACACCCGAAGCCCGTTCTCTCAAAGGGGTGGCTTGAATTCGTTCGCAGCAAGAAGCTCCAAGTCGGCGACACGATCAGGTTTTCCGTATTGGACCAGACCGTTCTGCTAGAGAAAGAAGTCAAGATATATGGTGCTATCTTTGGACCCATCATAGCCCCACCAGTTCCATGAATATTGAAATCAATCTCCTGGAAGGCTGCACCGCTCTACTGGACGGTGCAGCTTAAGTACTGTAAGGTGGCTTTTATTCCCTTCAAACTTCAAAGTCACCGTGAAATCTATCTTTTGTGTTGTCGTGTTTTCTGAAATCAAACTACTTCTCTTGCTTGGATTGGATTGTTGATGGAACTTTTCATTTATGTGATTTCACTTTGCACACAATTTCTTGAGATTTACTTCATAGAGCTCCGATAGCAGCTCACATTTTCTTGAGATTTACTTCATAATTAAGGGTCCAATATTACATTACTATTTTTCCCTTACGAGATCCATTAATGAATGGTCAATGGAGTGTGAGCCTTTCCTTGTGAGAGTTCAGTAAGGGTAATACATGTCTAACTTCTTCTTTCTTCTATTTGTGTTTTTGCCACATCAGCTCAGACGATGGTGAGACTAGGGCTCTGCAGTGTTGTTTTTAAGTTTCTTTTTTTAGAAATTCATTTTTAATATTAGCCCTTTAAAATAATTTGAAAAAAAAAATTAACTTCAAATTAAAAAATTTAATTTTTTTAAATAATTGCCCCTCCCTGTAAGACTCGTCGGATTAGATCGAGCGCCTCTTACATCTTTCATCCAATGGTATCGGCCGATGATAGGTAAATATGTCATCACAAAAGAAAAGTCAAAGGAATTAGAGCTCAAGTGAATTAATTAAATTTCACGTTAGTTAATTAATAAAATAAAAATGGGATGTTTTTGTTAAAATATCAATCCAGATTTTAGTCCCTATTCCTTTTGTTATTTATTTGATTTTAAAAAAAATAATTCATTAAATTAAGATTTTTTCCAATTTCATCCTTCTTCAACTTGTTCATCTATTAGTTTTAGTCCCTGTTAGTCTAGTTGATTTATTGATTTCAACCACATTAATTTTGATTCAGGTAAAGTGAACTAATTTAATTCAATTTAGTCATAAATTAATCACAAGAAACACAAAAGTAGAAAGATCAAATCCCTTAAATAAACTCTTCAATCATAAATACAAGATATTTTTGTAAGATCCAATTTATCAAATTATGGGTTTAATGCTCATTTTCAACGAAATTATGGGTTTATTGGATATACTTTTATTATTTTTAATTGGTTTCAAGACGTTCAATTTTCATGGTTCTTACCTCAATAAGGGAATGGTCCCTTCAAGACAGCACGGCAGAAAATGGCCAAAACTAAAGCATATGTTGGTATGATCATTGGAGTATTAATTAGGTTTAGCCAAGTAATTAAACCCTAATGTAGCCCAGATCTTTCTTATACTCAGTCCCAATACCACCATTATCTTTTGTTTACTAACCTGCAACCTGATTCGGTGTTGTGAAAACTATTATCCAAAACACACTTGTGAAATGGTACGTATAGAACCAACCGGCAAATTAAGCACCATTGGATCATGTTGTGAAAACAATATATACTGAGTTAAGCGCATCATTTCCTGGCTCAAATTAATAAATAATGATATGGTCCATGCATGCGGAGCCATCGTTTTCACATTTAGCATGAATCGTTGGTTAGGTGCATGGTTATTGACTAATCTAGGTTATATATATTTGTTTTTTAGATATTATAATGCATTGCTTGACTGCATTTGGATAGGCAAGATTCCTTTGACTAGCATGCATAAGATAGATCATACTAAGATTACAGTAAGATGTGCACTTGTTGAACTAGTCAAAAATATCATTCTGGTGCTATAACTTGTGTGTTTCTTTTGTTGTTTATTACATGAAACTCTTTCACGATTTATTTGGAATTAATTCTTTACTATGATAATAAAATTCAATTATAATATTGTGAAAACGATGGCCTTAAGCATGCTATATGGTCCATACGGAGCTCTCCTAATGTAGCCCAGATCTTTCTTATAATTAGTCTCAATACCAGTACTATTTATCTTTTGCTTCCTAACCCAATCCAAAACACACCTGTCAAATGTTGGTAACATTAAATTATTTTCATTCAACCAAATATGTATTGAAATAATATATTTTTTCAGAGCATAAAAAACATTTAATTTAAATTAAAATAACTAAAAGTCGATCAAGATATTAGGTGCTGTTGTACAGAACACATGAAGTCGATCAAGATATTAGGCCGGTGCTATATATGTTTGGGTAGCTCCGATTCCATTAATGCTCCTGTCCTGTTGTATATAACACGTGTTTATAAGGTCCGCGCAATATTCATCTCATAGATTTTATTTTTAAATTAAAATAAATTTTAATTTAACATCAAAACTTTAGTAGCCAATCGTTATTTTTTAAATATAATCGAGGCCATCTTTAACGTGGAAAAGAGTTTCCATGGGTACATTGTAATATTATGATTTCAAACTTAAGATGAGAGGATTTAATTTTAATTAATATGCTAATCATAAATCAATATAAAAACACTTCTTATCATTGAATATATAAAAAAAAATTGAGGTTGGTCGGGATCTGAATGAAATTGATTTTTAGAACTATTTTGGGTTGTGCTTCAACCCACTTTTCACCCAAATTTAAAATCTTTTTGCTAAAAATTAATCTTTTTTATGTAAAGTAAAAATATCAATATCTAAAAATATTAAAAAAATTAATTTAATTTCTTTTTTTAGGATGCTTCACTTTAATCAAATAAATCTACCATATTCATGGGTAAAAGGGTTTCAAGATTAGAAGAACGTGGCAGTCTAGAGAGAGGGAATTCAAGTTGTCATAAATTTCAGCCGCAATATGCCACGTAGGACGGGTAGCCGCAATATTCCCTTACTTTTCATCCAGCGACAAGGATCTGATCGAGTGGACCACCTGCCGACAGTTAATTGTCTGGGAATATAGGTTAGATTGTTTTATTTAAAAAAAAAACATTATTTTTAATATAAATGATGTAAAAACAAAAAACAATTAATATAAAATTTCAAAAAAAAAATTTAAAAGGTCAAACAACGTTGCAAAAACTGCTGCACATGTGCGATGCGACAAAAACTTGAGCACTGTGCACCTATCGCGCAGCACCTGTATAAATAGAAGGATACGAGGTAACTTTGCCATGCGTTGCGCTGAGTTCTTTTACGTAAAAATTGATTGATTTTTTGTGTGTTATAATTGATTATTTTAATATTTAATTATTAAAATTATAATAGATTAAATTTGTTAAAAATAATTTTTTTTTGTCTAAAAAAAAATTGTAATCAAAACACAGGGAAAATGATTCATATATTTTTTAATTGTAAATAACTTGGGTAAATTTGTCTACCTATTTTGTTTATGAGTTACCTTTTTTTTTAGTAATATTAGATCTGAAATATTATATATAAAAATAATTTTTCTACAAAAACAACCTAAAATCCAATAATTAAATTTTTATATATAAAAAAATAAAACCTAAACAAAAGAGGACATCATTAGAATTAAAAACCAAAATTAAGAGCATATATATATAAACATGAATAAAAATAGAAACTATTTATAAATATATATAAAAAATAAAGAAATTAAAATAAAAAATTAAAAGTATATGGCTGGAAATGAACACAAAAAAACAGGGTACATATGAGAGACACATCTCAATTACAGCTCTCTTTTTTTAACATACATTAACTTATACTTTTCGAAAATAACCACAGTTGTTTTTTTAGCGATTTTTATGTTTTTTTAAAAAAATTATATTAGTATATCTAAATCATTTTTTTTTAAAATTCAACCTTTTTAAAAACACTTTAACACAAATAAAAAAAAATACATTCATCCATGACACCAAGACACAGCATTGGACAACAATTGCGCCGGAGTTTGAAAACAACAATGGGGAGAGCACTTGAAACCAAAATATATAATTACTATTTTCGGATGCTCAAACTCACTCTTTTTTCTAACATTAAAAGAAAAGAAAATAAAACCAATCATCTTTTCATCTTTTCATTCTGTTTTTTTTTTCTACACTCTCACCTCCTGAATTCTACTGTTTTCTTACATTAAAAATTACTTTTAAATATATTTAATATTAAAAAAAACATTAAATTATTATTTTCTTAGTGTTTCAATACAGCCAGAAAGGTATAGGCTTCCCATCCCAACCCATTGGCAACCTGAGAGGATTGTAAATCTGTTGTTCATCATCATCGCTTTCACTGTCAGCCCGTGTCTCTTCCCGCACCAGTTTCAAAATCATATCATCAATTATTGCCAGCAAGCCAAAACACTAAGTCTCATTTCTTGGACAATAACTATCAGATGCCCAAATCAAGCAGACAGTAAGAAAAAGTTCACGCAAAAGTCACTTAATGACGACGACCTTTTAGAGAAATCTCTCTAGCTTTTTCTTCTGCTCTGCCCTCACATTATTATGCCACGTAGGACAGGATGGCGGCGACAAAGGCACACGCCTTATGCCACGTAAGATGTAAACCTACGCCTTTGTTTATTTATCCATTCGTTTTAGATTTTTAATCAGACGAGACAAGAATGGTCGCGCGATTGTTTTGGGCCTTAATCGATGAGAAAATGTATGGGCCTGGCCATTGAGACTGCTGTTCTTTTCTGGATGCAGATAAAGCACAAAAAGTGAAGTGTAATTCGGTTAAACTGCAGTGGACGAAGCCCATCTTGCTTCTTTTGGGTCAGCATTTTGGTTTGGGCCAGCTTTGTGGTTTCTCAATTGCGACTTGTCAAGAACGATCCCCCAAAGCAGAAATTCTCAGTTCCTGAAACCATTTCACACCTTGTCGCTGAAATAGTTAGCTCAGGTTGATCACAGCCCGGCTCTCTAGAAGCTTTCTGATGCCTCTCTGCTGCCTACCATTGTTTTGCCTGTGTGTATCTACTTGTAAAAATTATTGAAAAATTACCTTTAACTAAACACTTAATTTTTAGATTATATCTCAAGATATAATTTATATTATTCTTTAACACATTTATTCAAGTGAAAATCTTTTAGAGCTTGAAACTTGCATAATTTTATACTATTTTGTGCTTAATTTTTATCAAATAGAATGAGTGTGGTGAGATTCAAACTCGTGATCGTGTGATTATCAAAACTCTGATATCAGGTCAAATAATCATTTAACTTAAAAATTAAATTTTTTATATAAGATCCAAGTATATTGTTTATATAATTCCTTAGCATAGTTCAACTAGACGAGGCAAAGTTGTCAATGATATACAACAAAGCTTTATATTCATCTTTTAGATGGTGTTTTTCTTTACTGTGTTGAAATATATATTTTTAGATTTTTAACTTTAACAAACTAAAATTACTGTATTAATTTAATATGTAGAAATATTGTCTTTGGCTAAAATGGGAGATTGTTTTAATGCAGCTCATAAGGGGGGGAAATGTAATATTGAAAGCAAAAAGGGGAAATAAAATGCACAGAACAAGGCACGAGAGGCCAGTTCATTTGGGCACAGGAACTATCGCTATCGACCAAAAGAAAAACAAAAACAGAAAACAAGGTGTAAGCTCTTAGCCAGTTTGGTGCCGACTTGATTGACTTTGTCATCATCGAAATTAATAATAATATGGATGGTTTAATTTAATCCTAGCCATTTAAATTTAGAAATTATACCTCCTATACCATCTCCCTCGTTTCAAGGGTATTTAATATATTTTTTTTATGATTTTTTTATGATTTTCTGAAATAAAACTACTTTATCAAATATCGCTATCAATTCATCATATAGTCAATTCATCATATATATAGCTATCAATGCTATCAATTCATCATATATATAGCTATCAATGCTATCAATTCATCATATATATAGCTATCAATGCTATCAATTCATCATATAGTCATTAATTCATCATATAGAAATTATACCTCCTATACCATCTCCCTCGTTCAAGGGTATTTAATATATATATATATTTTTTTTATGATTTTCTGAAATAAAACTACTTTATCAAATATCGCTATCAATTCATCATATAGTCAATTCATCATATATATAGCTATCAATGCTATCAATTCATCATATAGTCATTAATTCATCATATAGAAATTATACCCTGGTAACACCATCTCAAAATAAAAAGAATTTATATTTCCTCTAACACTGCGCAGCACCTGTATAAATAGAGGGCTCATGATGCATCCAAGGGAAAGATCACAAGCATTTAAGATTAGAAGCCGTTCTTGTAAGACAATACTTACATGATCTTCTTCTTGCTTGGCCTAAAATGACAACCTGCTCTAAGATCCTTTCCAAAACAGACACCAGCAAAGCACTGTCACTGCCCACCAAGTTTTTCAAGTACTCTCTCCCATCTTTCAATGGCGGCCATGCCGTGAGTTTTCAAGCAATGGATGAGAGTGGCTTCGTCTGGACCTTCAAGTGCTCTACTCGCAAGAAAGGACAGTACCCGAAGCCAGTTCTCTCAAAGGGTTGGCTTGCATTCGTTCGCAACAAGAAGCTCAAAGTCGGCGACAAGATCAAGTTTTCCGTATTGGACCCAACCGCTGCAGTACCTTCTTACGGGGTTCGAGCTGAAAAGGAAGTTAAGATATTTGGTGCTGTCTTTGGCTATTCACCCGTCATAGCCCCATCAATTCCATGAATATTGAAATCTATCTGATCTCGGAAGGCTGCACTGCTGTACTAGACGGTACAGTTTGAGTTCTGTAAGGTGGCTTCATTCACTTCAAAGGCACCGTGACTTTTATATTTTCGTCTTTTCTTCTCTTACTTGGTTTGTTAATGGAAGGCTGCACTCCTCTACTAGACTGTACAGTTTGAGTACTGCAAAGTGACTTTATTCACTTATAAGTCACCGTGGAATCTATCAGTTGTGCTGTCGTATTTTCTGAAATAAAACTAGTTGTCTTACTTAATTGGTTTGTTAATGGAACTTTTCATTTATGTGATTTCACTTTGCACAGAATTTCTTGAGATTTACTTGATAAAGCTCCGATAGCAGCTCACATTTTCTGAAATAATCACAAAAACTACACCCTAATTTACTGAGCTGCATCGTGAAGACATTCTGATTTAGTTGGTCCCCGACAGTCTGAAACATCAGAGACAAGTTTGGCAGCTGGAAGGCTTGGAAACCCCTTAAATGGGACATGTTTCCTCCGTTTTGTAGCTGATAATTTTGTGCCAAAGAGTCTTGATTGTTGAATGCCCATAGGAGAATTCCCCTGAAGTCTTCTTCTTTCTGAAGATTGAAGGGTATCCATCATTAAAAACTGATGATTAACTATGTTTCCGTGATTGTTATATAAATTGGTCTCTCGTGCATTTTATTTTCCCCTTTTGTTTTCAATATTACATTATTTTTTCTCCTTTACGAGCTGCATTATTGAATGGTCAATGGAGTGTGAGCCTTCTCCTTTGTGAGAGTTCACTAAGGGTAAGCCGGCCCTTAGAAATATATTTCTAACTTCTTTCTACTATTTGTATTTTTACCACATCAGCTCAGACGATGGTGAGACTAGGGTACTGTGGCGTTGTTTTTAAGTTTCTTTTATTTTGAAATTTGTTAAAATAATATTTATTATTTTTTAATATTATTACTTTAAAATAATATGAAAACACTAAAAGAGATTTAACTTGAAATAAAAGAACTTTAAAAGCCCCGCCGGGACCAAAAACAATATTCTCTTTCAACTTTTGATTATTCAAAAATAAAAAATAAAAATATATATAAAATCAATCAGTTTATTGTTAAAAAAAGCTCAGCGCGTGAGAAGTAATTTCGTTTTGACTAAAAAAATTCCCAGTCAATGTATTATCTTTTTTTACTTTTTTCAAAAAAGAAAACAACTTTAAACTTTGCGTTTCATGTCGAATCCAGCCACCACCGCTTCCGTCACCAGCTGCGTCGCTTTCTCACAATTTCTTCTTATCTCTCCTGCCGATTTCAATAGCATGTTGTCTTTGCTTTGCAATCTACTCAGAGAAACCAAACGCCAAAGACTTTTGCAGAAGACCCAAATAACAATGGAAAAATTGTTTTGAAAGGGATGGGATGATAGCAGCCGGCACGCTGGAATGGGTCATTATCGAAGGTAAACTACGAAGGTAATCTCTTCGTGAGTACGCCGCCGATTTGAGTGCCTCCGGGCACTTTAACCCTGAGGCAATGACTTAATTGCCAGTATCGGAATCAATGGCAGCCACCGGATGGATGTGCCGATTCTCTCCTTCAACTATATTTGAGAGAATTCATAGTTTTTCTTAACACTTCAATCCAGTTATTTCATTTCTATTTCATTTTAATCCTCGGTTCCAATATTTCATTTCTATATATGAGAGATTAGTCGACAAGTTACATTGTAATATTACAAAAAAGAAATTAAGAGAGATCACTTTTACTGTTCAGAAGATACTGATTATCCACTCGTCTTTTCAATTTGTTAACGCATGCGCGTAGGAAGGCAGACTGGGTGTCTAATCATGTTTCATTAAGGTCAAAAATGGTACAGCCACGTGGGGTCACTCAGTCCCACAACCTGGTCTTTTTATAGTACTATGTTTTTTTTCAATTCTTTTAAATATATATATATATATATATATATATATATATATTTTTATAGGATGAGGTTAGCTTGAACCGTCTATTGTATATAATCCGAACATTGCTCTTAGTTTCAATGAATGAATTTTCCCACATGCTTTTTATTGATGAAAGATCTGGTATATATACAAGCTGATGAGGATTTAATTTAGCAGAATGTAAGATGTCTAGGCTAAACTTAAGCTGCCGCTACAATATACAATTCCAGAAACATCTCAATGAATAAATGACAGAATACTATGTATGGTTTTCTTTTAGTGACAATCTTGTAGATTCTTGCATTTCTTTTATATATTGACAGTACTACAACTCAATTATAAAACCATGATAAAAATGAATGCTATAATTTTGTTGATGAATCGATGCAGTTGCATCATGATTTTATGAATCTAAAATGTGTGATCATAAATTATTTGTTTTAGTATTTCAAAAATATTTTTCACTCATAATTCGAGTTTGAGGTCTAAAGGCTACAGAGAGATGCACACTCCTCGCATTCTTATTACACAAAGTAGCTCATATTATTTAAATTTATTTTTAACAGTATCATATTAAAACAATTTTAAAGCACTAAAAATAACTAATCTAAAATAAATAAAGTTTTTTTAAATAAAAATAAACAGGTTCTTGAAGGGATAAACACAAGTATATTTATAAAATCTAAAATCTTGGATTTATTACCTAGGTTATGAGTTTGACATGTTAACTCGACTCAATAGATCTTTTTTAATTGATTTTTTTTTTAATTTTATCTTTTTAATATTGGATTGGTTAAAAAATAGGCTTTATAATTTACTTTTTACACAATTATCATAGTCTCATAATCTGAGTCGTAGGATTGATATGTTAAACTGACTTAACTAAAGTCAATCCATTATGTTGTATTTTAATATTTTTAAAAAAGATATAATCTTGATTTGTTTTAGTCAAATTATATTTTTACAAGTTGTATGATTTACTTTTAGACTGACAACATCATATAAATTTTACGAGTTAAACTGTCAAACATAAGCTATAAAATTGGAATAACACAATAGAAATTAAATTAAAACAAATTATAGAACTCAATTTCTAATAAACCTAATTAGAACTCAATTTCTAATTAAAATAGTTAATTAAATGTATGTTTGAAAGTATTGTAGATGTTGTTTTTTAAAATGCTTTTATTCCGAATAATATTAAAATAATATATTTTTTATTTCTTAAAAAAATATTTTTAATATTAGTATAAAAAAAAGATATGAAAATACTAATTTTTTTTTTAAAATATATTAAAAAAATATTTTTTTAGAAATCACTTTTAAATTAGATTGTCAAACACAATAGAACACTGAACGTAATAACAGCAGCCAAACCTTACGGCTCAGATTGAGAGTATAAGACAAAAACAAAAAGAACTCAATTTCTAATTAAAACGGTTAATTAAATGTATGTTTGAGAGTATTGTAGATGTTTTTTAAAATGCTTTTATTCAGAATAATATTAAAATAATATATTTTTTTATTTTTTAAAAATATTTCTATTATTAGTATATAAAAAAGATATGAAAATACAAAAAAAAAAATTAAATTTTTTTTTTTAAAAAATTAAGTTTTTTTAGAAATCACTTTTAAATTAGATTGTCAAACACAATAGAGCATTGTACGTAATAACAGCAGCTAAACCTAACGGCTCAGATTGTCAAAGAAACAGGTCATGTCCATGTATATAATTATCAACTGTTTTAGAGTTATAGTAGTAATTATTTATTAAAATATTTTTTATTTTAAAATATATTAAAATAATAGTTTTTTTTTTTTAAATCGTTGGTGAAAAAGAAGTTCGAGCTGAAAAAGAAGTTAAGATATTTGTGTTGTGGTGAAAAACCTGGGGTGCTGTTATGCATTGTAAGGTGGCAGCTAACAGACTTTCTGTTAGCACACCATCTGTTTGTTATTGAGTCTGTTAGAGTCTGTCATTTCCGTTTTGCATTTCTGTTATTTTCCTTAGCTGTAATTCAACAGCAAGATGAGGTGTCGTATGTAAGGCTTTATATAAGCCATTTTCCCATTCAATAGAATTAAGTCATTATCTCGGATTCATTGTTTCTAACAAACTGGTATCAGAGCCTGGTTTGAGAGAAGAGAAAACTGCAGTTTTTTGAGTGACTCAAACACGAGAGAAAATGAGTGAAGAAAAGAATTATTTGCAACCTGCCATACCTCGTTTTGATGGGCATTACGAACATTGGAGTATGCTGATGGAAAACCTTTTGAGATCAAAAGGTTATTGGTCTTTGATTGAGATGGGCTATGAAGAAGTGCCGACTGGAAGTGTACTGAGTGAAACCCAGCAAAAGCAACTAGATGACTTGAAGATTAAGGATCTCAAAGTGAAGAATTACTTGTTCCAAGCAATTGACAGAACAATCCTTGAACAAATCCTGAAGAAAGACACCTCGAAGCTGATATGGAATTCCATGAAAAAGAAGTTTGAAGGGAATGCCAGAGTGAAGAGATCAGCTCTGCAAGCGCTGAGAAGAGAGTTCGAGATTCTGGAGATGAGACTAAGTGAGACAATCACTGAGTACTTTGCTCGTGTGATGGCCATTGCCAACAAGATGAGAAGCAATGGTGAGCAGATGAAGGAAGTCACCATTGTGGAGAAAATCCTTAGAACTTTAACTGAGAAATACAACTACATAGTTGTCTCAATTGAAGAATCTAAGGATATTGACTCTCTCACAATTGATGAACTTCAAAGTTCGCTTGTAGTGCATGAACATAAGTTTCATAGAAATCGGGGAGAAGAACATGCACTCAAAGTCAGCCATGAAGAGAGGTATTATGGAAGAGGACGTGGAAGAACAGCTGTGTACAGAGGAAGAGGGAGAGGAAGAGGTCGTCTATCCTCAAATAGAGCAGTTGATGAGTGTTTTAAATGCCACCAACTGGGACACTACCAGTATGAGTGTCCACAGTGGGACAAACATGCCAATTATGCAGAATTGGATGAGACAGAAGAGCTGCTCCTTATGGCGTATGTGGAGATGCATAACGCTGACCGAAGTGATGTATGGTTCCTTGATTCGGGGTGCAGCAACCATATGAGTGGGGATCGATCGTTGTTTTTTGAGCTGGATGAAGAGTTCAAGCAATTGGTCAAGTTAGGCAATAACATGAAGATGAGTGTAGCTGGGAAGGGTTCAGTGAGATTGTATCTTGATGGACTTAAACACATAGTTGCAGAAGTGTTCTATGTCCCGGAGCTCAAAAACCATCTCCTCAGTATAGGGCAGCTGCAAGAAAGAGGGTTGCCATCCTTATTCGATCAAATCAGTTGAAGATTTATCATCCTTCAAAGGGTTTGATCATCCAAACATCCATGACTGCAAACAGGATGTTTGTCTTGATTTCCAAAGATCAAGAAACTGAGATACAAGCAGAGAAGGAAGTATGTCTTCAAGCAACCACATCTGACTTGGCCAACTGCGGGGCACGTAAGATATGGTCACTTGGGTTTTAAAGGTCTCAAGACCTTGCAAAGATAGGGAGATGGTGAGGGACTTACCCCGCATTTCCGTAATCCAAACGATTATATGCACCGATTGCTTGAAGGGGAAGCAAAGACCGAGAACCAATTCCCAAAAGAAGCACTTGGAGAGCATCACAAAGGCTTGCACTCATCCATTCGGATATATGTGGACCAATCTCCCCAACTTCCAACAGCAATAAAAGGTACATCATCTGCTTTATAGATGATTTCAGTAGGAAAGCATGGGTTAATTTCCTAGTTGAAAAATCAGATGCATTTGCCTCTTTCAAAAGTTTTAAGAACTGTGTAGAAAAGGAGACTGGTTTAGCTATTAAATGCTTAAGAACAGATCGTGGTGGGGAGTTTATCTCAGGGGAGTTCACTGAGTATTGTAAGAAGAATGGAATAAAAAGACAATTAACCACTGCATACACTCCGCAACAGAATGGTGTTGCGGAAAGAAAAAATCGCACCGTAATGAACATGGCGAGGTGCTTACTGTCTGAAAAATGTATGCCGAAGAATTTTTGGGCTGAGGCTGTAAATTGGACTTTTTATGTGTTAAATAGATGCCCCACACTGTCAGTGAAGGATGTAACACCAGAGGAGGCATGGTCTGGAATTAAACCTTCGGTAGCTCATTTTAGAGTCTTTGGAAGTGTGGCACATGTCCACATTCCAGATGCTAAAAGAACCTAGCTGGAATACAAAAGCCATAGCTGTGTTTTGTTGGGAATAAGTGAGGAATCAAAAGGATACCGGCTGTATGATCCTGTCTCGAAAAAGGTAGTAATCAGTCGTGATGTGGTGTTTGAGGAGGATAAGAAATGGGATTGGGGTGAAAATCTAGAAGCTGAGATCTTGCTAGATTTAGAATGGGGAGATGAAGGGGAAGAAAATGAAATTGCAGAGGAGTCTGAAGAAGGAGATGCAGGCTGTACAGAAGACAATTACCATGATGATCAAAGTGGTGAAGTCTGTGAAAACAGAATTGAAGAATCACCAATTCGCAGCAGTGGTGAAGTGCAGCCCTTGGTTCAGCCCTTACCTCACAGCACTGGTGAGGTACAGCCCTTGGTGCAGCCCTTGCCTCCGAGAATGGCAGATTCAAATGCAGAAGAAGGTAGAATCAGAAGAGTTCCAACTTGGATGAGTGAGTATGAAACTGGTGAGGGAATTGGCCTTTCAGATGAAGATATCAATCTCAACATGGCTCTCTTCATGAACACAGACCCAATATGTTATGAGGAGGCAATAAAGGTTGATAAGTGGAGGCAAGCTATGGATGTAGAGATAAAATCCATTGAAAAGAACAACACCTGGGTCCTCACAGAATTACCAACAGGGGCAAAACGAATTGGGCTCAAGTGGCTATACAAAACAAAGTTGAATGAGCTTGGTAAAGTTGAGAAGTATAAAGCTCGGCTAGTTGCGAAAGGCTACGCACAAGAATACGGAGTTGACTATGAGGAAGTATATGCCCCAGTTGCTCGGATGGATACGGTTCGTATGATCCTTGCATGTGCTGCTCAAAGAGGTTGGAACATTTACCAACTTGACGTAAAGTCAGCATTTTTACATGGAGAATTGACAGAGGATGTATTTGTTGAACAACCGAAAGGGTATGAGGTAAAGAATGAATTGCACAAAGTTTATAAACTCAATAAAGCTTTGTATGGACTAAAGCAAGCACCTAGAGCTTGGTTTAGTAGAATTGAGTCATACTTCATAAAAGAAGGTTTTGGGAGATGTGATAGTGAGCAGACCCTCTTCATTAAACTCAACAATCAAGGTAAAAGATTGGTGGTAAGTGTGTATGTTGATGATTTAATTTACACAGGAGATGATGAGGCAATGATGAGAGAATTCAAAAGTTCAATGATGAAGGAATTCGATATGTCAGACTTGGGAAAAAATGAAATACTTCCTGGGTATTGAAGTAATACAGTTTGATGAAGGTATTTTTATAAGCCAGAGGAAGTATACAATGGAAGTGTTGAAAAGATTTGGGATGGAACATTCCAATGAAGTCCAGAATCCGAGCACACCAGGGAATAAAATCTCAAAGGATGAAGATGGGACTGAAGTTGATGACAATCAGTATAAGCAACTAATTGGGAGCATGATGTATTTGACAGCCACTAGGCCAGACATCATGTTTGCAGTCAGTCTTACAAGTAGATACATGTCCAGGCCAACCGAAATCCATCTCATGGCAGCCAAAAGAATCTTGCGTTATTTGCAAGGAACAACTAACTTTGGTGTTTTTTACAGGAAAAAGGGGAACAGGGAGCTGATAGGCTTCACTGATAGTGACTATGCAGGTTGCTTAGAAGATAGAAAGAGCACATCTGGATACACCTTCATCTTAAGCTCAGGAGCAGTAGCTTGGTCATCTCGCAAACAACCAATAGTTACTCTCAGCACAACAGAAGCAGAATTCGTGGCTGCTGCAGCTTGCTCATGTCAAGCAGTATGGATGAAGAGAATTCTGCAGAAGCTTGGTTATGAAGGGAATGAATGTACTCCTATATTTTGTGACAATAGCTCAACCATAAAGCTATCAAAGAACCCAGTGATGCATGGTAGAAGCAAACACATAGATGTTCGTTTCCACTTCCTACGAGAGCTAGCCAGAGAAGGAGTGGTGCAATTAAAACATTGTGGGACACATGATCAAGTGGCAGATGTGCTAACTAAGCCACTTAAGCTGGAAACATTTCAGAAGTTAAGGGATCGTTTGGGAGTTTGCCAGGCACCAACTGTAAACTAGTTGCTTAGGCAATCTAGTTTAAGGGAGGGAATGTTGTGGTGAAAAACCTGGGGTGCTGTTATGCATTGTAAGGTGGCAGCTAACAGACTTTCTGTTAGCACACCATCTGTTTGTTATTGAGTCTGTTAGAGTCTGTCATTTCCATTTTGCACTTCTGTTATTTTCCTTAGCTGTAATTCAACAGCAAGATGAGGTGTCGTATGTAAGGCTTTATATAAGCCATTTTCCCATTCAATAGAATTAAGTCATTATCTCGGATTCATTGTTTCTAACAATTTGGTGCTATCTTTGGCTATTCGCCCATCACAGCCCCATCAATTCCATGAATATTGAAATCTATCTCATGGAAGGCTACACCGCTCTACTAGACGGCGCAGCTTAAGTACTGTAAGGTGGCTTTATTCACTTCAAAGGCACCGTACCGTGGCTTTTATGTTTGATGAAGCTCCGATAGCAGCTCACATTTTCTGAAATAATCACGAAAACTGCACCCTAATTTACTGAGCTGCATCGTGAAGACATTCTGATTTAGTTGGTCCCCGACAGTCTGAAACATCTGAGACAAGTTTGGCAGCTGGAAGGCTTGGAAACTCCTTGAATGGGACAGGTTTCCTCCGTTTTCTAGCTGATAATTTTGTCCCGAAGAGTCTTGGTTTTTGAATGCCCATAGGAGAATTTCCCTGAAGTCGTCTTCTTTTTAAATTAGATTGCCAAACACAGGAGAACATTGTACCTAATAACAGCAGCTAAACCTTACTAGTAGCTTGCAACACCTGTCCACAGCTACCTAGAAATCTTTCTTGAAAGGGGCAGTATTACTCATTCACTCAATCCATTTCCAAGTAGATGAAAGAGAAATATACCAAAATTAATTAATATTTTTACATCCAGTATTTATTTATTGAATTTCTTACGCACACACGCACAACTGGTAGGGTATCTAGGTGTCTTTATATATATACACATCATAAATAACTAATCATGTACTCCTATTTAGCACAATCAATGGCATGACATCAAATCAACAAGAAACATCCTTTGTTTTTTTAGAAAGAGACCTGTGATAGGGTTTATCATTAAGGACTGGAAATTATTGTAGAATTTTACACCAAAACTTGACCACTTATATCTTAGAACTTTATTCTCGTTTTACTATTTTTTTTTTAAAAAAAAAAGATGTAACTTCTTCTATTTATCCTCATGGGTTGGGATTTTGGGTTTAAGCTTTTAATTAATGACCGCGACCATATAATGTTTTGCATATCTACTATTAATCTAAATTAATTTTTTACGTGCCGTTTACGCCACCTACCATAAGATAAAGAAGCTAGAGTCACGATAAATTAAGCATGCCGCCGCCGGCTTATTGATATTTTGAGGGAGCCTTGCTGATATTCTCAGAGTTCTGCTAATTCAACCTTTATTTATTATAACTAGCCAAATACTCCCACATCTTCTCCTTCTCTTTCTTGTGGACAACACAACTACACAGTACACAGTATTTTTTCCATTTAATTTTATCTTCAGCAGACACCTCTGCTTCTTTCATGTCTCTGAACATGATCAACTCTTATGCTTCTACTGACTTTGAAAGTACCAAGGGAAATGGATTGTTGGGATTGATGCAAGAGATGCAAGCTCCAGCAGCCAGTTTAGATTCTGACAGCATCTCTCAAAACAGAGGCTTTGCTGGGTCTGAAAGTGAGGGGAAACTGGGAAAGAGTAAGGGAGAAAAGAAGATAAGAAAGCCCAAGTACGCTTTTCAAACAAGAAGCCGAGTTGATATACTTGACGATGGATATCGATGGAGAAAGTATATGGTCAAAAGGCAGTGAAGAACAACAAATTTCCCAGGTAATTATATATTTTTTTATTAACTAATTTACCTATACTCTCTAATCTGTTCAGTACAGCATGCATAAATCATTTCACTGTTATGGCATAATTTATACATTTATATTCTTGAGCAAAACGTTCCGGAGAAAAACTCTAGCTTGATTATAGATTTTTCTGGAACTGGGAGAGTTAAGGATGACTTCCCTATAACATTGCCCTTTAATTTGACTCGATTAAATTTAAAAACTAAGAAGATTATCATCTGAATAAAAAAACATCGCCTTGCAATACTCATTGAATGGGACAAGTTTCCTCCGTTTTTTAGCTGATAATTTTGTGCCAAAGAGTCTTGATTTTTGAATGGCCAAGAAGAATTTCCCTGAAGTCTTTTCCTTTGTGAGAGTTCAGTAAGGGTAAGCCCTTAGAAATATATTTCTAACTTCTATCTTCGATTTTTGAGAGCACCAACAAGCACAGATACATCGGTTTTTCTGTCTTGGTTTGGTTGGAGAAACTTAGCACTCAAGGATAATACACTTGACTTTCCAATGTTTGTTGCTACAGTGAAAAGCAAAACTATTTTAATATATCTTAATAATAATAATCTCATAATATTCCTAATTATAAGCTACAGTTAATTAAGTGTATGTTTGAGTGTGAGATAAATAAATATCTCTTGCTTTTGGAAAAAGAGGAGTTCAAGGCTGTCGATAGAAATTGGAGCTCAAGTGGATACGTAAATTTTCATGACAGTAAATATATATTTAAAATTTTATTGTAATTCTAGATAGAAGAGAAATTAAACATTTCAATATTTGTAAATATATATGATAAATTCAGTAATTTATTTATACGAGAAAGAACTATATATTTAAAATCATGACTGAAATCTACCATGAATTTGTGAAAATTTGAGATTTAGACTACATGGAAGAATTTTAGAATGAAAATTTTGTTTTATTATCATATTTTATTTATTTATTTAATGTTAAAAAATTATTTATAATTTAATTTTTTTTTGGCATATTAAACATTGTTTAATAGTTTATTTTAATTATTAGACTTCTGTTAATTAATTACTAACTTAGATCCATTAGCTTGCAACCTAAAAGAGGTTTATTATAACTTGTTATGATGAGAATAACCAAGTTGTCACGGGATTCTTGTGTATTTACTATCATTTAATAATTTGTCAATATTAAAAATTTTGATTGAGTTTTTTTTGTATCATTGATTTCTTGATTTGTACTATTTATCTTTTATTTATTTATTTAGATCACTAATTGATTATAATATTATTAACTCTCCTTATCAGATTTTAATATAATTTAATTTAATGGCTGAAATTGTATATATAATCATAAAAATATACTTGCAATTTTACAATCTAATTTTACATTATATTTTTTTTATGTTGTATCAAAAATAGATTTTAACAACATTGGAATATTTAGTATTTTCTGAGTGAACTCAAAATATTCATGATGATGTTTTTCTAATTAATAATCACTTAATGACGACGACCTTTTAGAGAAAACTCTCTATCTTTTTTTTTTTTTGCTCTCACATTACTATGCCACGTAGGACGGGATGGCGGCGGCAAAGGCACATGCCTTATGCCACGTAAGATGTAAACCTACGCCTTTGTTTTATTTATCCATTCGTGTTAGATTTTTAATCAGATGAGAAAAGAATGGTCGCGCGAATGTTTTGGGCCTTCATCGATGAGAGAACGTATGGGCCTGGCTATTGAGACTGCTGTTCATTTCTAGATGCAGATAAAGCACAAAAAGTCTGAAGTGTAATTTGATTAAACTGTAGTGGACGAAGCCCATCTTGCTTCTTTTGGGCCCGCTTTGTGGTTTCTCATTCGCGACTTGTCAAGAACAAACCCCGAAAACCGAATTTCTCAGCTCCTGAAACCATTTCACACCCTTGTCGCTGAAATAGTTCTCTAGATGTCTCTCTGCTGCCCACCATTGTTTTCGGTTTGGTCTCTATGTGATGTGATTCCTCGAACCAATTGAGTAGCTATATTAATAGCTAAAATGACTTTTTATTCACACTTTCGATGTCTTGTAAACTTGCTTTTTTGGATTTATTATGTATTAAGTAATTCTTATGCTCTTTTTTTTTTCTTTGCTATATAGAATTAGATTGTTCTACTCTACAATTCACTCATAAAATCACGATACATCTGCATCAATTCATCAACAAAATTACAACATTCATTTTTATCATGGTTTTAATAATTGAGTTGTAGTACTGTCAATAGACAGTTCAAGATAACTTCATCCTAGATTAGACGAGAAAAAACAAGCAATGCGTTCCGCTCCTCGTCTGGATTTGAATGAATGTGCTTAGTTAATTAATTTATATATGAGAAGGGAATAAAGTTAAATCTTAAAATTCCTATTATAACCATTCAGTCCAAAAAAATCAACAAAAGTTAATTAACATCAGGGAAATGTAGTAATTAACTTTATAAATAGAAAAAAAATAAAAGTATAATTATATACATTAAGTTAGTCAAAATTAAATATATTTTAATTGAATTAAATACCTCGAAATATAGTGGTGTTTGTGATTTTATATATAGTTCGTTTTATCCATTAATAAATGGAGGTTAAGCCCATTAATAGTAGGTCCTCGGCCGCGGCAGGCACGGCTGGTTCTTTAGGGAATTCGAGTGCTCGGGCCACGATATTGGCTAGGGTTAGCTCATGATCAACGCCTCTAAAAGGCGTAACCCCATAAAATAGTTCGAACATAAATATTCCTAGTGTCCACCAGTCCACGGGACTACCATGGCCCTCACCGGAGACAATCTCCGGCGCCAAATACTCGTGGGTCCCAACAAATGACATGGACCGAACATCGACGGGCTCTGCTACGAACTCAGGCCCACCACGGCTGCCCATCTTCTTCTTGCGATTACGTTTTGGGTGGAAACATGAAACAGCTGGGACTACACAGTTGGGAAGAATGCATGACGATGAGGTGTACGGACGATGCTCGATCAGGCCGTCATTTTTGGGAGCTGTAGCAGCGTGGTTTTTGTTGGGAATGATCTGAGGCGTTGACGTGGAATCATCACATTTTAACGAGAGGTCAAAATCAGTGAGCATTATATGACCGTCTGATCGAACAAGAACATTTTCAGGCTTGAGATCACGGTAAACAATCCCCATCATATGAAGGTACTCTAAAGCCACAATCACCTCCGATGCAAAGAACCTGGAAAAACAACCAATGGAACACTTGTTAACCCTCTGTTTCAAGTAAACCTGATCAAGATGAGGAAAAAAATAATAATACAATCTCGAGCAGGGCCCACCGAGGACTACACAATTCAAAAGAAAATATACAAGGGAGAAGATGAGTGCCTGGAATATTTTGGTGCAAATGTAATGATACATTTGAGCAAGAAAATAATTGAGATGCTGCACGGCTCCTCAGAATGGAGCAGAAGGACCTACTACTGTTAAATTGTATATTGGCATCTTGGATTTGCAGGCTTTGATTATCATATCATTAAACCTCACAAATAATTAATATTTTGCTCTCTTTTTGTTACATATATCCATACCCCCAATGACAAGGGACCCACATCCACAGTATTTATACTCATGCCAATAAGGAGACACTGAAAGTAAAATATCCTGACATGAAGGTGGAGAAGAAAAGCACATAAAGATTCTGAGAGCATGCCCTTCTGTATTTGCATATTCGTATTTTGGTGCTAACTTTTCTTTTTCAGGACAATGTGAGAACTTTCGTTTATTCCCACCTTTCTTTCTGTGTCATTGAATTTCAATAAATAAAGAAGAAGAATCATTACTAATTTATTACATTAAGAATTGTTCTTCTTCACTAATCACTCTTTTTTTAATGTTAGTATCTTAAAGCGTATACCTCGACTAATTTCACAGACTCTGAAACTAATGATCATGAAAGCGAACACCTCAACTAATTCCACGGGTTTTAAAGTTAATGACTATATAACCCTATAATGACTATTAATAGGTTATTAACTCTAATATCATTTTAGTTTGCTCAATCAAATAAACACTTTATTCTCCAATAAATAGAAGGATGTAATTGAAAAAACAATAAGGATTAAATTGTGATTTTCTCATGATATTGTACACTGCAACTGTTATCTATACTAAAATGTAAGTGTGTTCAGGGAAAAATTTATAGTAATGAATGTAACTGGTATCATCCTATTAATTATTTATGGGGACTATTTTAAAGAGGAAAAAAAGTATAAGTAGGCGAAATAAATCTTAGATAAAAGTATTTTTATGATCACTAGTAAGCACATTACAATTTTTGCACCGTTTTAATATATTTGTCAATTAAATTCACGGGATTAAATGGGAAAAAAACTAAAAAAATAATTAGCGATTTTTTATTTATCTTTTCCTATGCTCATATTCCGTTATAGAATCTTATCTCCCTCATTTCCAATCCCTTGTGCTCTCACCGGATGTAATTTTAACTTGACCTTCTTTCGAAGGATGTTGAGCATAATGAAAAACTCTGGTTGAATGGAGTATATATTGTCATGACTGTTAATGAATTATTTTATATAAAATTTTAAGTTGTTAAGTGAGGTTTCAGGATATGATTTATATTATTTTTTAACATACCTCCTCAAGTAAAAGCTATTTGGACTTGAAATTTATACACAGACTCATATTATCTTGTACTTGATTTTTATTAAATAGAATAAAAAAGACTACGCTGCAGATTTTGATGAAAAGAGCTACGCTTGGACCTTCAAAATAATGTTCAATTCGCAAGAGAAGGCATCCAGAACCAGTTCTTGCTAGGGTTTGGCTTGCATTCGTTGCTAGCAAGAACCATAAAAAGTTTTGCAAAGAGAAAAACAAAGTAGCTGCAACACACATGTTGTTTTCAGGGTTCAAGCCGAAAAAGAAATCAATATATTTGGTGCTATTCTTGGCTATTGCGTGATTCCATTGAATTCCTTTTAGATTACAACAAGTGGAGATGGAGAGGCCAGGAACCCCTTTCCACTTTTCTCTGAAGTTTCGAGTGGCAAAAAAAAATGATGCGACTCTTGTTTGATTGCCAATGCAGTCAAAATCGAGATTTTGACACGGATCGGAAAGGGCTCCGAAAAATCGGATCGTAAGACGGATCGTAAAATCGTAGAAAGATCGTACCCGAAATGTCCGTACAAAAATCGAAAAATCGTGTGAGGTGAGAAGAAAAATCGTAAAATCGTTTGTAAAATATTTCTGAAAACAAAATAGCATAATTATGGACATAAAACTTAATTAGTTTAGGTTCATACATGATGTAAAATAACTTCAAAACACATTACAAAATAATTATGTCCCTAAAAGTTCATAAGTTAAAAACTAACAAATTTAAAACAAATCTTCAGCTGGCGTACAATGTAAACTAAAACCAACTTCAATTTCACCCCATCACTATGTTCAGGAATTGCATCAATAGCATCACAATGAAAAAGATTACTAGTACTCATAACACTCTTGATATGTTTTTCCTTCCTGATTGCCCATTTTCCATACATCATGATTCTAATGAACTCATCCCTAAGCTCAAGCCTCTTCAAGACCAAAACCAAATCAATTATGGTTACGGGTGTCGCACCCCAAAAATGAGTGAGCGTGGCGTCGTGACGACTTATCCCGTGTTGCGGGGGGATATTCGATGTGTCGGGGGTATTATCTTTGTTTTCGTGAAAAGGGAGTCGCCACCTAGTATTATGGTCACTAGGAAACCTAAAACTGGTCTTTCAGAGATTCTAGGGTAAGGGACTGGTTGCGTAAAGGGAAGCGTTTTAGCACCACTAAGTACTGCCCTACCCTAAGGTAAGTCGCTTGGTGTTTTTGTTTGGTTAAGATTTGTTATGATTTTTGATCTTTCAAAGAATATGTTGGTTAAATGATGAATGGGATATTACTCCGCTGAATATTTAGGAAATTAACCCCTTAGGATTTATTTATCCAAATACCAACAAAGTGAATAATAGCATATCATTCCCCAGTCGAAGATTTTTGGATATCGACCCTCTTGGGATTTAGTTATCCAAATCCCAACAATGAATAATAGCATATCATTCCCGTCGAATATTTTGGATACTAACCCCTTTTAGGATTTATTTACCCAAATATCAACAGTGAATAATAAATTTCCAAAAAATAAGATTTTTATATTTTTTTGAATATTGGCCAATACCCTTTGGATTTTACAAACATGTTATAAAATCTCAAGATGCAAGAAATGATTTTTCTTCTTTGCAAAGTCCATGCTAAAACTCATTTTCTCTTTAAAACCCAAGATAATATATATTTTTTGAAAGAAAAAAACAATTTTTAAAATATGCTAGTGTATTGGTCGTATGCAAGAAAACCACACATTTTATATTTTCTAAAAAATATTTTTTATTTGCAAATTTTTGTATTATTATTTTTCCTTTTTTTATTTTTATATTTTTATATATTTTGTGGGCTGGCTGCCCAGCCCACCTACATGGGTGCTGGGCTGCCAGCCCGCCTGGATGCTGGGCTGCCAGCCCGCCCTGGGCTGGGCTACCAGCCCATTTAATCTTGGCTGGGCTCTAGGCCCATTATTCTTGGGTTAGGCTTTCGGCCCATTCGATCCCATAAGTGGGCTTAAGGCCCATTTACACTTTGACTGGGCCTTCAGCGCATGGGCTTCCAGCCCAGTTCTTCACAGGGTGGGCCGGGCACAAAGCCTGGCCCGATCGGCTGCGGGGAGTGAATTAATTCACCCCCGCAGCATGCAAAGAAGAAGATGAACAGTGCATGGTAGATTTTCGACTGCGATGAACGGCGTACCTATTAATACCGTTGCGTAGAGGACGTCGAGGTGGTCCTTCTGGTCGTGGTGGTGACGGAAATGGTGGCCTGTGGTGGCCGGAGTTGTCGTCGGAAGGTGACGGGGCTGGGTGCTGTTGCGGGGGTTGTTCGGCCAATTCTTGCCTGGGACTGGGCTGGTGGTCGCCGGAGTAAGGGGAGCTCCTGGTGGTGTCAAAATGATGCGTGGTGGCCGGGATGGCTGCCGGCGTTGATGAACCGAGAAAGAGAGAGAGAGAACGATGGCTGCAGATTTTTAAGAGAGTGAGAGAGAGAGAATGAGCTGAGTGACAGAGACGATGGGGAGCTGTGTGTTGATGATTTTGGTCTGTGAATTTTCGTTGTATCTTCGTCTTCCACAAATTTTCAAACTCCTCTCCTCTGTTCTTTTTTTCTCTTCGTCTGCTTCGTTCCTCTGTTCTTCTTTGTCTGCAACCTCTATCTTTTCATCATCTTCCCGTTAGCTTTTTTTTTCCTCTGTTATGTCTCTCTCTCTTTTTTCCCCCTTCCTCTGGTCGTGCATGGCTGTTGAATTTATAGCCGCAGGAGGTAGCCGTTGCAACGGTGGGTCACCTCCTGCGGCAGCATGCTTGAAAAAAAATAGCCGTTGGTGGCATGCGCAGGGGACTTGTCTGGGGCAGTGCAGGTGATGGCGTGCGTTGCATGCTTTTGGGAGGTGTAATTGCAGTTTGGTCCCTTAATTTGAAATTGTTTTAAATGTACTCCCAATCGGATCTAAATTTATGATTTTGTGCAATTAAACCCCGTTAGAATTTCAATATCAGCCTTGACTTTGCGTGCCTTTTTTATTTTGGTCCTTTATTTCTTATTTATACAATTTAACCCTCAATCGACTATTAAACTCTCAATTTATTCAATTTTGCCCCTGTAACAAGATATTTTTGGATTTTTGTCTTTTTTCTATTTTTCTTTTATCTTCCGAAACATAAAAAATAAGTAGGTCAAAATTTGGGTAGCAACAACGGGAATCAATGATACACTCTGAAAATACATTCTGAATCAATTATTGAGTGACCAAACACTCAAACAGCTCAAATACTCTTGGGGCAACCATGCTTAAATCAGTACTAAAGGGATGTAATTGGAAGTTGCTTTGAAAATTATAAGAATAGCGAAGGAAACGGTGCGTATAAGGGAAAGAGCGAGTAAATTCTTGCATGTAGCAATAAAAATGATTAAAAAGACGGTTCGAGAACATTTTGATTCTTTCATTTCCTTTCGTGCTGGGGAGAGAGAACGTGAGCTTGATAAAAATAAATCAATCACCACCACCTGTCTCTCTCTCTCTCTCTCTCTGAAACGAAACAATAGTGGTGATTGAACCGTAAGAAACCGTACTCGAAAAATACCCCTAAAACCTCCTCAACCAGAGATCATCAACATCAAAAACGACGACTGGATTCGACCACCAGCGAAACCACCACAACGACAACGAAAGCAACAGCAGCAAAGGTGAACGGAAGCGACTCCGATGGATTTGAAACGGCAAGCGAAAGCGGAGTTAGCGACAAGGAAGAAGAGCAGGAAGAAAATGTCAATAAACGATTTGGGGACGACTGATGAGAACTGAGAAGAGAAGAGAAGAGAAGATTTAGGGCAAATGGAGATGAAAATGAAAATGAGATTCTGAGAAGAGTTAACTCAACCCCGAAGTCCAAAATTCAGAATCACTTAGGATCGTAAAATCGGACCCCAAAATTCAGAATCACTTAGGATCGTAAAATCGGACCGATCCGGTCCGATTTTACGAGTCAACCCGATTTTAACCGGGTTTGACCGAGTTTGACCGGTTTCGATTTTTGAGTCCGATCCAACCAGGTTTGCTGAGCCAACTCGCAAACTCGTACGAGTTTGCGAGTTGACTCGCGAGTTTAACTACCTTGTTGATTGCTCATGCCCTGGGAATCTAGCTAGCTAGCTAGATTTCATGACGTTTTTGTGTCAATCCCAAGAAAATACATCATCTCCCGTTCGTTCTTCATGAATTTGTTTTTTTTTTTTTTAAATAGCCTAATAGAAACAAAATTTGACAACACAGCATAGCGATAAACGAGTCATACACCCGCGCTCTGCCGCGGGGACTAATTGTTTTTTTTTATTTTTTCATTTTAGATTTAGCTTCAATCTTTTGATTTTTTTCGATTCTTTTAAGATAATTTTTATTTTTTTATTTGCATCTATATACTTCTGCTCTTACTTTATATTTATATAAAAAAAAATAATTAGAAAAAACAAAGGGAAAAAAAAACACTGCAACCAAAAAAGCTGCAACAATAGACAGTGTAATATGTGAGGAGCTACAACGTTGTCCTCACATTGTTTGTATGTATGATAAACAATATTATGACATTTAAAAATATTATTTGACTTGAAGAACTCCCGCGCCTCGTTGCTGTTCTAACTGAATGTTCTGACAATATTTTTCAAAGTTTGAACAATAATTACTCGAAATACAATTTTTACCAATGGCTATACCGACTAAACTTTCACACTAAACTTTAACGATGAAATATGTCCATTTAATATAAAAGAGTTTATCACTCTTGAAAATCCATGAAAAAAGTGTGAAAATAAATTTAAAAATCATATCAAGCAAATCAATTCATCCCTACTCAATTTTATCAGGATGAACTTAATGGTGGGTACAGGAATATTTTCTAATACAATAATATTTTCTGTACTTAATATGAAATTTGGTTTCAAATGACAGAAATTCTGCTAGTCTCTTCCTGGTGCCTTTCCTATATGTATCAGGCCGACTCCTAGTCACGTCCCCCACTGACTCTTTTAATTCAATAGTCATCCACTCTTGCAACTGTATTGCAAATCTATCCCTTAGTCACGTAAGATGTAAACCTACACCTTTGTTTTATTTATCCATTAGTCTTAAATTTTTAATGAGATGGGAAAAGAATGGTGGCGCGATTGTTTTAGGCCTTGATTTTCGTTAGCTTGCCGTTCTTTATTTTATATTATTTTCTAATATACTTTTCAAGTTAAAGTTTTTTGGGTTTGAAATTTACAGAGACCTACATCATTTTATACTTAATTTTTTTTATCGAATAAAATAGAGATGATGAGGTTCGAACTTTCTGCTTTCTGATATAACGTCGATAAAATATCTCACATAAACTATATAATTATAATACTGTAGGGTGTGTGTGGGCCTGGGATAGCTGGTGTGGGTGTGCTATCAAAATAAAAGTTGTGGCTATCATTTTAGATAGTGTTATCGTCATGACATGAGGTCATGACATTAGACAAGCATCAGTTGATCACTTGTGGGAGTTGTTTATTATTCTTTAATATTACGTATGACACGCAACACCTATATAATTGTGGGAGTCGTTTTGACTTCTACGTAAATATCATCAAAATAAAAAGAATTTATATTATTCTCTAAATACTGTGCATGAGACGCAGCACCTATACAAGTAGAAGGATTCATGATGCATCCAAGGGAAAGATCACAAGCAAGAAAGATTTGAAGCCCTTGTGCTCTCAAGTCTCAATACTTACATTGTCCTCTTCTTGCTTGGCCTAAAATCACAACCTTCTCTAAGATCCTTAGCAAAACAGACACTAGCAAAGCACTGTCAGTGCCCGCCATTTAATGTAAAAATTCAAAAATTTCAATTTTTTTTTAAAATATAGTACCAAACAACTTATATGAGTATTTGTGTTCTGATTTTTTTTCGTACGATACTTCACTTTAATCAAATAAATCTACCATATACATAAGTAAGGGAATACTTTTCATCCAGCGACAAGGCTCTAAGGGAATACTTTTCGCTCCCGTTTGGTATTGAGGTACAACCTGCGTTTTGTTAAAAACGCAGGTTGTACCCAATATTTAGTGTTTGGTAACCTTTAAATTGATGGTGGGACCCATCAATTTAAAGGTTCAAACCATGACCTGAGGGGGCGCTGCTATGCGCCCCCTCAGGTCAATATATATATATATATAAATATAAATAAATATATATATATATTTATTTATTTATATTTATATATATATATATAAATATTTATAAAAATATAATTATATATATATATATATATTTATAAAAAATATAATTTTTGTCTCTCAATTCTAATTTTTTTTTAAATGATATTTTACGATTGTTTTGGGATCGAAAAGCCCTTCACGTATAGATTTAGTTTGGATGAAATTACAAGTAATTTGATGAGAGAATAAAAACAAGTGTCTAATTTAGTTGAATTATTAATTCTTTTTTTTTATTATATCCTGTATCCCCACCCCCAACCCATATATATATATCTTAAAATAATCTAAAAATTAATTACAATATATATATATATATATTATAAGAATATCACAATATAATTTTTGTCTTACAATTCTAATTTTATTTTAGATGATATTTTACTATAGTTCCGGGATAAATTTAATTCGTGATAAAATTACAAGTAGCTTGATGAAAGAATAAAAACAAATGTCTAATTTATTTGAAATATTAATTATATTTTATTATTATAATTATTAAATCTATAATATTTAAAAAATTATATATATACATATCTATATATACATATATATGTCTTTTAAAGTAATTTCACAAGTTAAAAGCAATATGAAAAGTTTAATAACCAAACATTTTAAAACTGCTTTTTTTCAACCTCAAACTCAACCACAGTTTTAACCAAACACTTCACTATTTATTTTGAACCGCAGTAAAAGCACTTTTTATGAAACTGTTTTTTTTCAACCTCAACCACAACCGCAACCGCAATACCAAACAGGCCCTTCATTCATCCAGCGACAAGGATCTAAGGGAATACTTTGCCTGACCGACCAGGAAGAGAGAGAAGAGCAACAATTGGATGAAGCGTTTGAAGAGTCGGTTGCTAGTGGGAGAAAAAGAAAGAGGACGACGCCACCTCATTGAAACTCCCGTTTTTGATGTAAGCCATGACACGCACAATTCACGTAACTGTTCATGGCCGTACACTGCAACGCAATTTTCCAACCCACGTTTCAAAACCAACAAGAACCATTAAGTTGATGCATGGATCCCAAAGTCAAGGGTTGATAATTTGGATGGGATTAGATTGACTCTTGTTCGTCAAATAATCGAACGACAATTTCTTTTCCATGTTTAATCGGGTGATTGATATTTTGTTAGTTATAATCCAAAAAACTTTCATTAATGTTCTTGAGTTCTGGTAAGGCGGCGGTCCCTTTTATTTATTTATTTTATAACTGGATGTCCGGTCCAGTTTACGTGCACAGCGACTAATTTTTGGATCTACTGAACACTCTACAAGCACAATAGATAGGTAAGACTCTGCGGGATTGACAGACATGCACAAAGAGGATTAAATGTAATTGCAAAGGGAGAGAACAAGTTTTTACCCACTAGGTCACGACCTCAAGTGCTTGTCAATGATGCTTTTGCTTCTGGTAGCATACGTTTGACATTGTATTTCAAAAAAAAAATTGATTTTTTTTTAAAAAAAGTTTATATATATATATATATGCTGAGGAAGCAGTAGAACAGAAGGACAACAACCTACACATACATGGAAACTCTTTGTTGGTTCTTCTTATTTGGATAAGAAGATGGCTGAAGATGGTTCGAGGGAAGAATATATTTCTAATGATGAGGACGATGACTTCGGGGTGGATGACTGTTCACCAATCAAATTATCTGTCGAGGAAAAACAGCAAATTAGGGAACCTGGGTGTCAAACTTTAATAATCAAAGTCATGGGGAGGAGAGTTGGGTACAATTTTTTTAGCGAAAAGACTCTAAACTTTGTGGATTATTCAGGGTTCTTTAGTTGATCAGACTCAATACATGATTCATATAGCCATATGATTTATGATCTTATGTTATTGAATTGGAAGATTGAGCTTATTCGGCTTTAAGTTATTAAGCTTTGTTTATTTTTATTATTAAATTTCAGTTTATGCTATTTTATTAAACTTTTGTTAATTTATGGATTTTAAACACAAATTGATTATGATTATGATTGTATTATTTATATGTAATTTTCTTGACATTACAAGGAGTTTTAATGAATTAAATAAAAAAATTACAGAGTTCTAGACTTTTTCAAACCCCATTCCTCTCTTTTCTAGTTTTATCTTCTCCCTCCTTCCTCTTAATTCCAAAAAGTCTGACAATTGTAATTTGGTTAAAATGTAGGGGACGCAGACCATCTTGCTTCTCCTGGGCCAGCTTTGTGGTTTCTCATTCGCGACTTGTCAAGAACAATCCCCAAATCTACAGGAGCCCTGTGGGGGGCCCTGTGGGGGGTATCGCTATCGGTTTCAGAAATTACACCTTGAACAATCCCCTAAAACCCAAATTTTCAGTTCTCTTAAATTATACGACTAGAAGCTTTCTGATGCCCAGCATTGTTTTGGGTTTGGTCTGCGTGTCTGGCTGTAAAATTTGTTAAAAATTATCTTATTTAAAATTTAATTATTTATATTATTCTTTAACTTACATATTAAAAAAAATTTCAAGCTTGAAACTTGCACAATTTTATATTATTTGTGTTTTACTTTTATCAAATAAAATGAGTATAATAAAATATGAAACCATCGTAATCGCGTGTTTAATAAATTTCTGATAATCGCTATCAACCATAGTTGTCAATACCGTTCCGGTTTTTCGAGTGGAACGGAACGTTCCGGTTTCGGAGCGTGCCGTTTCGGTGTCGTACTGTTCATATATAATTAATTATATATATATGAAAAAAAAATATTAATTTAACAAGTATAATTAAAATTTGAATTCTTTTTTATTTAAAATATTTTGGTGTTTTTAAATTATTTTGATGTATATATGTTAAAAATAATTTTAAAAAATAAAAAAATAGATTTTGAACCCGGAACGGCACATCCGGAAAGGAACTGAGGCGTTCTGGCTGGAATTTGGCCGGAATTTCCGGATCGGACCGGAATTAAAACTGAGATGAAAACGACGTCGTTTTGTCTCGGTTTATTGAACGGAACGGGAACCGAAGGGAGTTAACAACTATGCATCAACCATGGCATCGACACGCAAAAAAACAAATGCAAGTGGCTATCATGACATGAGACAAGCATCAATCAAATCGCCTATGCACTCGTTTTTCAACATATCGCCTATGCACTCTTTTTGTACCCAAAATTAACATTATAAATATAGAGGATTCATTATCCATACAAGGTCACAAGCAAGAAAGATTTGAACCCGGTCGTGTAAGACTTATAGAGGAATTGCATGCCATTGAATCATATAATTAACTTATACCCACCAATTAATCTCTAGCAAAAAATATCCACATCAATGGAGAGCACACTTAGATGAAGTTAGCCAATAATCTTTGGCTCGTTAATTTATATATGAGAAGGGAATAAAATTAAATCTTAAGATTCCTATTATAACCATTCAGTTCAAAACAAATCAACAAAAGTGAATAAACATCATGGAAATGTAGTAATTAACTTTATAAATAGAAAATAAATAAACTTATAATTATACACATTAAGTTAGTCAAAATTAAATATATTTTAATTGAATTAAATACCTCGAAATTTAGTGGTGTTTGTGATTTTATACATAGTTTTCGATTAGTTTTTTTTTTCCATTAATAAATGGAGATTAAGCCCGAGACACAAAGACCATCAACAAAGGTTGGGATCTTCAGCTCAATATGGAAGGTAAACCCAATAGTGAGTAGGAGAAAACATGCCCAGCAAGAAGAAACCTTGACCTCAACTGTTAGGTTATTAACTCTAACATCGTTTTAGTTTGCTCAATCAAATAAACACTTTATTCACCAAGAAATAGAAGGATCTAATTGAAAAAACAAGAAGGATAAAATTGTAATTTTCTCATGATATTTGTACACTGCAACTGTTATCTATACTAAAATGTAAGTGTATTTAGGGAAGAATTTTATAGTAATGAATGCAACCGGTATCATCCTATTAATTATTTATGGGGACTATTTTAAAGAGGAAAAAAAGTATAAGTAGGAGAAAGAAATCTTAGATAAAAGTATTTTTATGATCACTAGTAAGCACAATACAATTTTTGCACCGTTTTAATATATTTGTCAATTAAATTCACGGGATTAGAGGGGGTGGGGGGGCTAAAAAAATCATTAGCTAATTTTAGTTATCTTGTCCTTTGCTCATATTCCGTAATAGAATCTTATCTCCCTCTTTTTTGTTCGCTCATTTCCAATCCCTTGCTTGAAAACTCACGGCCTTTGAAAGATGGGAGAGACATTAGATACTTCGTAGGCACTGACAGTGTTTTGCTGGTGTTTGTTTTGCCAAGGATCTTAGAGAAGGTTGCCATTTTAGGCCAAACAAGAAGAAGATACTGTAAGTCTTACACGACCGGGTTCAAATCTTTCTTGCTTGTGATCTTTCCCTTGTCATGAATCCTCTATTTATAAATTTAATTTTATACGGGGCTGCGACCGCTTGCAACATTATTATTAATCGGGACGTCTTCGCCCCGATTATTACCAAAAAAAAGAAGGTAATAATCGGGGCGAAAACACCCTTCTAAATTAAACGATCGCAACTTGTTATATAAAGATCAATCACATAAAGTAGTTGCGATCGTGGATGCATGCCACGTATGCGACGAGATTGTTTTTTTATAATTTTATACGGGGCTGCGCGTGATACCCGCTTGCAACATTCTTAACTTACTGTTGGCAACTTGTACACGCGATCAAAAGGACATTCATTCAAAGCACATCATACAATAGGTTAGAAATGAGTTTTTTTTTTTTTTTCAATTAGAAGAAATAATATAATCAAAATGAGAAGTTGTTTATATATTTTTTAATTATAGATAACTTAGATAAATTTGTTTATATATTTTTTAATTATAGATAACTTAGATAAATTTGTTTATCTATTTTTTTATGAGTTTTCTTTTTTCTCTAGTAATATTAGATCTTAAATATTATAAATAAAAATATTGTATTTTTTTAAGAAATAAACTTAAATTTTTTGCATGTTGTAATTAGGTATTTTAATACTCAATTAGTAAAATTTTAATAGAAAAAATATGTTAGAAATGAGTTTTTTTCCACCTAAAAGGAACAGCATAATCGAAACGGGAAGTGGTTCGTATATTTTTTAATTGTAGATAATCTAGGTAAATTTGTCTATTTTTTTTTTCGTTGCCTTTTTCCCCGGTAATATTAGATCTGAAATATTATAAATAAAAATATTGTAAAAATGTTTTAAGAAATAAACTTGAACAAAAGAGCACAAAATTAGAATTAAAAGCCAAAAATAAATTTTCTATTTTATAAGATTTATTCATCATATTATTATATTAAAAGTATTTCAGAATACTGATATTAATTTTTTTATTCAAAAAAATCCTAGGTCATTTCTCTCTCTCTCTCTCTCTCTATATATATATATATATATATATTTTCAGACGATAATATTAAATAAATATTAAAATATATAATTAGTCTCACATATTTATAAGAAAAAAATCTAAAAATAATCATTATCATTATTTTGAATACTTTATCTAGACTTTTTTTCTATATAGGAAATTGAATGATTTTATACATGTTGTAATCACATATAATTATCAACGATTTCCAAACGCATTCCAAAATACTCCGTGATGCGCGTAAGCTAATCCGGATACCCTAGTTATAAAAAAACAAAAAAAAAACCCGAAAAAAAAGAGCACCTTTTTAAACAGTAATGAACGCTGAAAATCACTGTTCATTATTCCAAAACTATCTTCTCTGTCCCAATCATCTAGAATAATCTTTTTTTAGACTGGCAACTCTTGGTGGTCATATCTTGTACAATAAAGTAGTGCCACATTGCTTCTGCTTGAACCACTGCGTTCACATACGAGTACATTATAAAATGGCCACCCGACCATGCAATTGAATTGCAATCTATCCCTTGCTTTGTTCAACACGTACAGTGGCAAGGCAACAAAGCAAGCAAGAAAAAAAAAATGGCAGAGTTCGCAAAGCTCCTAACCAGTACAGACATTCAGAAGAGACTCTCACTGTCCACCAAGTTTTTCAAGTCTCTCCCATCTTTCAATGGATGAGAGTACTGGCTTCGTCTGGACCTTCAGTTTACTATTAAATTTCAGTTTATGCTATTTTATTAAACTTTTGTTAATTTATGGATTTTAAACACGAATTGATTATGATTATGATTGTGATTGTGATTGTGATTGTATTATTTATATGTAATTTTCTTGACATTACAAGGAGTTTTAATGAATTAAATAAAAAAATTGCAGAGTTCTAGACCTTTTCAAACCTCATTCCTCTCTTTTCTAGTTTTATCTTCTCCCTCTTTACTCTTAATTCCAAAAAGTGTGAAGTGTAATTTGTTTAAAATGTAGGGGACGCAGCCCATCTTGCTTCTTTTGGGCCAGCTTTGTAGTTTCTCATTCGTGACTTGTCAAGAACAAATCCCCAAAAGCCCAAAGTTTCAGTTCCTGAAACCAATTCACACCCTTGTCGCTGAAATAGTAGCCCGGCTCTCTAGAAGCTTTCTGATGCCCAACATTGTTTTCTGTTTGGTCTGTGTGTGTGACTGTAAAATTTGTTAAAAAATATCTTGTTTAAAATGTAATGATTTATATTATTCTTTAACTTACATATTAAATATCTACCAATTTATCAAATATCGCTATCAATTCATCATATAGTCAATATAGCTATCAAATCATCATATAGAAATTATACCCCCTAAATCCCCCCCCAATCCCCCCCCTTTTCTCTCATCCTTTTCGGATAATACCATCTCAAAATAAAAAGAATTTATATTTCCTCTAACACTGCGCAGCACCTGTATAAATAGAGGGCTCTGATGCATCCAAGGCAAGCAAGAAAGATTAGAAGCCGTTCTTGTAAGACAATACTTACAGTATCTTCTTCTTGCTTGCCTAAAATGACAACCTTCTCTAAGATCCTTTCCAAAACAGACACCAGCAAAGCTCTGTCACTGCCCACCAAGTTTTTCAAGTACTCTCTCCCATCTTTCAATGGCGGCCATGCCGTGAGTTTTCAAGCAATGGATGAGAGTGGCTTCGTCTGGACCTTCAAGTGCTCTACTCGCAAGAAAGGACAGTACCCGAAGCCAGTTCTCTCAAAGGGTTGGCTTGCATTCGTTCGCAACAAGAAGCTCAAAGTCGGCGACAAGATCAAGTTTTCCCTGAACCAAACCGCTGCAACCCCTTTTTACAGGGTTCGAGCTGAAAAAGAAGTGAAGATATTTCGTACTATCTTTGGCTACTCGCCCATCACAGCCCCGTCAATTCCATGAATATTGAAATCTATCTGATCATGGAAGGCTGCACTGCTGTACTAGACGGTACGCTTGAGTTCTGTAATTAAGGTGGCTTTAATCATTCACTTGAAAGTCACCGTGAAATCTATCTTTTGTGTTATCGTCGTATTTTCTGAAATAAACTACTTCTCTTACTTGGTTTGGTAATGGAACTTTTCATTTATGTGATTTCACTTTGCACAGAATTTCTTGAGATTTACTTGATAGAGCTCCGATAGCAGCTAACATTTTCTGAAATAATCACAAAAACTGCACCCTAATTTACTGAGCTACATCGTGAAGACATTCTGATTTAGTTGGTCCCCGACAGTCTGAAACATCTGAGACAAGTTTGGCAGCTGGAAGGCTTGGAAACTCCATGAATGGGACAGGTTTCCTCCGTTTTCTAGCTGATAATTTTGTGCCAAAGAGTCTTGATTGTTGAATGCCCATAGGAGAATTCCCCCGAAGTCTTCTTCTTTTTGAAGATGGAAGGATATCCATCGTTAAAAACTGATGATTGACTATGCTTTCCGTGATTGTTATATAAACAAACTGGTCTCTCGTGCATTTTATTTTTCCCTTTTTGTTTTCAATATTACATTATCTTTTCTCCTTTACGAGCTGCATTATTGAATGGTCAATGGAGTGTGAGCCTTTTCCTTTGTGAGAGTTCGGTTAGGTAGGCCCTTGGAAATATATTTCTAACTTCTTTCTTCTATTTGTGTTTTTACCACAACAGCTCAGACGATGGTGAGACTAGGGTACTGTGGCGTTGTTTTTAAGTTTCTTTTATTTAGAAATTTGTTAAAATAATATTTTTTATTTTTTAATATTATTACTTTAAAATAATTTGAAAACACTAAAAAAGATTTAACTTGAAATAAAAGAACTTTATTTTTTTTTAAATATTTTCAACAAATAAAAACAAATAACTCTTACATTTTCATGCAGTGATATCGTGTGATGATCGGTAATATGTCATCACAAAAGAAAAGTCAAGGCATTATAGATCAAGTGAATTAATTAAATTTCAACGTTAGTTAATTAATAAAAATAAAAATGGGATGTTTTTGTTAAAATATCAATCCAGATTTTTCTCCACTGCCTTTTCCTTCTTAGTCTAGAAGCTTCATGAAAATTATTTGTAAAATATATTAAAATAAAATATTTTTTAAAAAAATATTTTTAATATTAGTCCTTTAAAATAATTTGAAAACACTAAAAAGGTGTTTTGTAAAATCGATTATAAAATCAACACTCTATTGTCTACATATACTAGATAATATTCATAATTAAACTATATTTGTGTGATTACATATAGTTGGTGGATGCCTATGGACTTACAACATGTCCAAAAGACAACATTAGTGAGTTTTGTAAAATAATGTGGTTAACTTGTTAAGTTTATTACAGGTATTGATAAAATTTAAAGGTTTCTAAGTTTTAGAGAAGTTTCTAAATTGAAAAGCTAATACCATGTCTAGAAAACTCAAATTATAAAAATATTTAAAATCTAATTATAAAAATTTAAAATCAACTAGAAAAAAATATAAACTAACATTTTTCTAATCTAATTTGAACATGTTTTCTACTTCGATAGCATTAACTAACTATCTACCTTTTTCTTATAGAATTAATCTACACCTCGTACCGACTTCTTCACTGCTGATGTTCCGAGTTCACAGCTAGGTGAAGTGACTCGCATGGCTCGTGCCCGTTTGAAAATGGTGCCTTCTCTTTATCCACTTCTAGGTCATCTTCTGCCAGCTCAACATGGGAACATGCGTGACTCCATTGAATTCCTTTCAGATTACAATGGATTCCTCTTTTATTCTAGGCCCGTTTGTTTGCTGGAAAGTGATTTTTTTTTGGAAAGTGAATTCCGGGAAAAGTGAATTCCTGAAAAGTAAATTCCTGGAAAGTGAATTCTGATGTTTGGCAGTGTTATGGAAAATAAACTAGAAAACACTTTCCAGTGTTTGTTTGTGTTATGAAAAATGAACTGGAAAATAATTTATTAATAAAATTAATTTTTTTTCAAGTTTATTAAAATAATGAGGAACAAATCTTACAAATTAAAAAAGTTGAATGAGAATGAAATTGAAAAAAAAATATAATTTCATAAATTATCTCAAATAAAATAAATAATAATCAAAATAATAGAGATCAAATCTAAAAATTAAAAAAAAATAAAAGGTGAATAAATTAAAATAATAATAATTAACATTTTATAAATTATTTCAAATAAAATAAGTAACAATAAAAAAAATGAGGACCAAATTTGATAGATAAAAAATTTCAATAAAAAAATGATAAGAAAAAAGCAAATAGCAATTATAAAAATAAGGACCAAAATTAATATAAAAATTAAATTTTAAGAGATGGAATTGAAAAATAAATATTCAAAACAAATTATATATAGCAATCAAATGTTTGAGGATCAAATTTGATATAATCAGCAAATAATGATATTTCTAAATTTTTCACAACTTTCGCAAACAAATGCAAGAAAGTTTGGAAAGTGGTTTCCCGGAAACCACTTTCCAGAAAACAAACACAACCCTAATCTTAGTAATATTTCTTCTTGCTCCGATTATAAAATTCACTTTCTGTAATGGTTCTACTTTCTACTTTCTTGAAAACTGTCCATTGTTTTTTTAATATTCTAGAAACCAAAATCAGCCTGAAATAATAAATTAAAAAACAAGCTTAAATATATTTATTCGTGAACTTTAAAAGTAAAAAAACTCCCGATATGATTTTAATACCGAAGAAGGGAATTTTACTTTTTGTATAAAAAAAATAAAAATAAAAAGGCAAGTGAACTTTTTACTCATTGGTCTCCTCATGCATGTACGTTTTGCTAACACAATAATAATAATAATTATAATTATAATAATAATAATAATAATAATAATAATAATGACGACGGCTTTTGGAAGTTTTCCAACGACTTTTGGTGGTCATGACAGCCAAAAAAATTGAATTTTAGACCTATTTTGGGGTTGGGGTTGTGCTTTAATTTGTCGGTTTAAAAATATTTTTTTTAAAATAAAAAATATATTATAATATATCTCTAAACAAAAAAGTAATTTAAAAATAATCACTACAGCCGGGTTCATAAGACATTGCTTTCCTGAGAGACAGTAGTCACTTGAGGAGACAAGACAACCTGATCGACCACGAAGAGAGAGAGAAGCAACAATTGGATGGAAAAAAAAAACATATCATAATGTTCACTCACACTTCACGTAATGTAAAATAAAAAAAATTGAGGTTGGTCGGGAACTGAATGAAATTGATTTTTAGACCTATTTTGGGGTTGTGCTTCAACCCACTTTTCACCAAAATTTAAAATCTTTTTGCTAAAAAATTAATATTTTTATGTAAAGTAAAAAAATTAATATCTAAAAATATTTTAAAAAATAATTTAAAATAAAAAAATATTTTTTTTTTATTTTTTTTCAAAAATAACCACTAAATGTATGAGTATTTGTGCTCTGATTTCTTTTTTAGGATGCTTCACTTTAATCAAATAAATCTACCATATACATGAGTAAAAGGGTTTCAGGATTAGAAGATCGTGGCAGTCTAGAGAGAGGGAATTCAATCTGTCATAAATTTCAGCCGCAATATGCCACGTAGGACGGGTAGCCGCAATATGCCACGTAGGACGGGTAGCCGCAATATGCCACGTAGGACGGGTAGCCGCAATATTCCCTTACTTTTCATCCAGCGACAAGAATCTGATCGCGTGGACCAGCTGCCGACAGTTAATTGTCTGGGAATATAGGCTAGACGAGTTGATTGGCCCGCTTCGCTAGGCATTTTTATCTATATAGAAAATTAATTGATTTTATAAATATTGTATTTTATTATTTTAATATATAAATAATATATTGTAATTGATAAAATCTGTTAAAAATAGTTTTTTTCAACCAAAATGTGATTGAATATTGTTATTGCTAAAAAACTTTTGATAAAATTTATTAGAAAATTTGTTAAGAAGGGGAAATGATTTATTAGCAATTTGTTGTCCCGGATACTTTGGTTAAAAACAACAAAACAACAAAAGAAACCCGGTTAAAAAAGAACAACTAAGTTGGACACTAAAAAATCAAAAATACATATGAAAAAAAGGTCATCGTTTCTTAAAAGGAAAAAACAAAGGGTCTAAAATATAAATTTAAATTCAAAGACAATTTTTTTTTATAAGATTTATTCATCATATTATTATATTAAATATCTTGAAGAATGCCGATATTAATTTTTTTTCAAGAAATCGTAGGTTATTTTTTCTCTCTCTTTATATATTTTTAGGCGATAATATTAAATAAATATTAAACACATATACTTAGTCTCACATACTATATAGTGTGATTGGAATGGAAAGTGATTTTTATATTTTTTAATTATCGAAAAGCTAAGTAAATTTGTAAAAAAAAAAACATTAGTTGTCTTTTTTTTCCTAATAATATTAGATTTTACACATTATAAATAAAAATATTGAATTTTTTTTTTCACAAAAATAAATATATTTTTTTTGCGTGCTATAATTACTTATTTACCGTTAAAAAAGAACAGTGTAGTTTGAAACGGAAAGTGCCTTGTGTATTTTTTAATTATAGATAATCTAGGCAAATTTGTTTATCCTTTGTTTTTTTGAGCTGTATTATTTCCCGGGTAATATTAGATCTTAACTATTAAAAATCTAATTTTTTGTTTTTTTTAAGAAATAAACTTGAACAAAAGAGCACAAAATTAAAAAATCAAAGCCAAGTTTATATTTTATTTTATAAGATTTATTCATCATATTATTATATTAAATATATTTAAGAATGTTGATATTAAATTTTTTAATGAAAAAAATCCGAGGTCATTTTTTTATTTTTTTATATATTTTTAGCCGATAATATGCAATAAATATTAAAACATATAATAATGACTTGTTTGCCGTTTAAAAGGAATAGTGTAATCGAGACAAAGTGACTTGTATCGTTTTTTAATTGTAGATAACCTAGGTAAATTTGTTTATTTTTTGTTCTTGAGTTGTCTTTTATCCCCAGTAATATTAGATATAAAATGATTGTTGTTATTATTGGAAAAACAATTAAAATTATCACATTATTCCGAAAGAAAAAACACTCATAAACATTAACAACAGAGTAAGCAAGAAAAAGAATATATTATTATCATTATCATTATCATTATTATTATTATTATGTTAATTTTAAAAAAAGAAATATTGTTTTTTTTTGCGTGCTATAATTACTTATTTGCCGTAAAAAAAGAACAGTATAGTTGAAATGGAAAGTGTCTTATATATTTTTTAATTGTAGATAATCTAGGCAAATTTGTTTACCTTTTGTTTTATTGAGTTGTATTTTTTCTCGGGTAATATTAGATCTTAAATATTAAAAATCTAATTTTTTTTTTAAGAAATAAACTTTAACAAAAGAGCACAAAATTAAAATTCAAAGCCAATATTTTTTTTTATAAGATTTATTCATCATATTATTATATTAAATTTATTTAAGAATGCTGATATTAATTTTGTTAATCTAAAAAATCCGAGGTCAGTTTTTTTATCTCTTTATATACTTTTAGGCGATAATATGCAATAAATATTAAAACATATAATAATGACTTGTTTGCCGTTTAAAAGGAACAGTGTAATCGAGACAAAAGTGACTTGTATCGTTTTTTAATTGTAGATAACCAAGGTAAATTTGTTTATTTGTTGTTCTTGAGTTGTCTTTTATCTCTAGTAATATTAGATATAAAATGACTATTGTTATTATTGCAAAAACAATTAAAATTATCCCGAAAAAAAAAAACACTCATAAACATTAACAAAAAAGTAAGCAAGAAAAAGAATATATTATTATTATTATTATTATTATTATTAGTATTATTATTATTATTATTATTATTATTATTATTATTATTATTATTATGTTAATAATGGAAAATAAAACACAAATATCAATTTATCAAGGCATGAAAATAAAAAATTAAAACTATAAGGGCCAAAATGAAAATTTAATATATTATCAATTTCAATAACAGGATCCAATTGAAGAAATCGAAACTTATGTACTGAATTGATTGAATAATTTAAACTGAATTCGAAAATTAAAAGAAGGAGGACCGAACTGAAACATTGCCATCCAATCAATTCCAATTGGAGGACCCAATCGCACTAAATCAAAACTTATGCAACCAAAATCGGGAGAAAAAACAAAATCAAAAGTGTGGGACTCGAAGTAAAAAGTATCACAAAATGGGGACTCCCCGCACTTTGACGTGCGAGGGAGAGAGAGAAAAGTGGCCGGGCGTCTTTAACCGGTTCCCTGAGCGTCCCACGGACATATGTATGGTAAACGCGCCACCGCGGGAGGAAGAAAACGACCGAGCGAACCTCTCTCGTCCGTCTGAATCTCGTCTCCGGCCACCGTATGACGTGGCACGCGCCACCTACACAGGGCGTGGGGCGTGAAATAGGGAGACGCGTGTGAGACACGCTCTGACAATAAAAGCGGAAAATATTAAAAAATATGGTCAATTACCGGATGGCCCCTGGACTGAAAACCATGTTTTTGTCTTATTCTGACCTAAAACCGTAATTAGCCATTTTAAATAAATAATAAAAAACCAAAACATGCGGCGGGCCGGACCGGTCCGTACGTGTGCTATTACTTGAATGGCCCTTACCCTCAGCCGTTTTTACCGTCTGACCGAGCGCTATTTTGTCCTATTACCGGGGCTAAAACCGTCTTCACACTGTTCATTAACGAAAAAAAAAAAAAAAGGCAGACGAACAGCCGCGACGCACGGCCGAAAAATGGCCAGTCCACAGTGGTTTTCTCTCTAGTGCTACAGTAGACACCCCGAGCTGTTTTAGCTCTTTTGTTAATTGTTTTATTTATAAAAAAAACATTATTTTTAATATAAATGATGTAAAAACAAAAAACAATTAATATAAAATTTCAAAAAATATTTTTAAAAGGTCAAACAACGTTGCAAAAACTGCTGCCCATGTGCGATGCGACAAAACCTTGAGCACTGTGCACCTATCGCCCAGCACCTGTATAAAATATAAATAGAAGGATACGAGGTAACTTTGCCAGGCGTTGAGCTGAGTTCTTTTATGTAAAAATTAATTGATTTTTTGTGTGTGCTGTAATAGATTATTTTATATATAATAGATTATTTTAATATTTAATTATTAAAATTATAATAGATTAAATTTATTAGAAATGATTTTATTTTATCTAAAAAAAATATTGTAATCAAAACATAGGGAAAGTGGTTCATATATTTTTTAATTGTAGATAACTTGGGTAAATTTGTCTACCCATTTTGTTTATAAATTGCTTTTTTTTTTCCAGTAATATTATATCTGAAATATTATATATAAAAATATTTTAAAAGTAATTTTTCTACAAAAACAATCTAAAATCCAATAATTAATTTTTTATAAAAAAATAAAACCTAAACAAAAGAGGACATCATTAGAATTAAAAAAACAAAATTAAGAGCATATATTTATAAACATGAACAAAAATAGAAACTATTTAGAAATATATATAAAAAATAAAGGAATTAAAATAAAAATTTAAAAGTATATGGGTCAAAATGAACATAAAATATGTAAATAATTTTAACAGAAGTATTAAATTAAAACAATTAAAAAGTGTTGCAAGGAAAATATAATTAATTCTTTTCTTTCTTGATTTAGTTTTGATCCATTTATTTTATCGTGCAAAGAAATATAAAAAATTCAATAAACCAGTGACCCGAATCGGATAAAAAATATACAATTACCGTGGAACCCCTATAAGCCGCAGCTGTTTTTTGTCTTTTTCCAATAAAACAATCGTTATTTTACTATAAAACACCTGTCCACAACTGCCTAGAAATCTTTCTTATGTCAAAGAAACAGGTCATGTCCATTAATATAATTATCAATTGTTTTAGAGTTATAGTAGTAATTATTTATTAAAATATTTTTATTTTAAAATATATTAAAATAATAGTTTTTTAGAAAATCGTTTTTCAGTAACACATGGTCTGAAAAGACAAAAAACAAATTGAAGTAAATAAAAATTATTATTATTATTATTATTATTATTATTATTATTTTTCTTAAGAAAAATACGAAAACAGACAGTATGTATATTCTAGGAGGTCTAAATGGAAAGGGCTTTATCTTAAACTTTTTTTTATTTCATCACTTTAGGCAATGGCGATATCGCCAGATAAGTTTTTTGTATATTCTCCTCCGTTTACTTTTGAGATTGACTACAGCATAGCACGGCAGAAAATGGCTAAAACTAAAGCATATGTTGGTATGATCATTTGAGTATTAATTAGGTTTAGCCAAGTAATTAAACCCTAATGTAGCCCAGATCTTTCTTATACTTAGTCCCAATACCACTATTATCTTTTGCTTACTAACCTAATCCAAAACACCCTTGTCAAATGGTGGTAAACTTAAATTATTTCCATAGCTACACACCACTATGACCCGACCCAGGCTCTTGTCTTCACTGGCAAGAAATAATACTTTTCAAATGAAGCTTTCACCGTCCAGATACAAAGCATGCGAAGGGAAATTTACACAAAGCAAGGCATCATCGAAAGAGAGAAACCACACACTACACACCACACACCTTAATCAGTAGAGTAGTGTTTTAGAGCACAAATTATGGGGCAGAAAAACAGTAAACAGTAGAGCCCGCATCAACAAAGCAGGATTGCGTATCAGAAAATCTCCAACAGAAATGAAATTGGAACTCATTGTATATTTGAATACTTAAGAAACCTTTGTTAATTTAACTTCAGAAATGAAATGGATTTTATTTTATTTTATTTTATTTTATTTTAATCTTGTTACATTTTGACTTTGTTCTTTTTACATTTAAAAATTTTGGCCTGGCTCACAATGTTGCATTAGCCACCGAGATTTTGTTCCCCTTTAAAATTATTTCCCCCTGGCATTCAATATTTAGTTGTTTTATTTGTTTCAATATAGAGTTTATAGTTTTATAATAATCTCACACCTCAAATTACAAGTTTCAAATTTAGCTAGGTTGAACGCAGTTCAACTGGCATCCTGTTGGGGCCATACTGAACTGTTTCCTTAAGCCCTGTAAATGGCCTGAAGTTACGTTCAAGTCCATTCATTCCAGGTTCCACTGTTCACATCTCATTAAAAAAAAATCTGTTCATCTGAATATTCAAACCTTCATATTTTGACTTTTCTCTTCTTCGGATTTATATTAATATTATTATTTTGACTCAACTAGGATATGTATTAAAATATTCTTTAGAACTAGATTATTCAGTAACTTGAGGGCTTGAGAAACATATATTTAACTAGCCATAAGCATCAGGGCCAAAAATATATGAAACTTGCAATCTTTGACAATGTTCTCTTCGAACCACAGCCACTTGAAACAAATGTAAGATTTAAGAACAGTGATTCCCTTTATATTGTAGATATCAAATCTCATGAATTCAGTGGTAACTATCATCCTTGCAAGGTAAGAGAGAGTTTGAGATACATAGCATCTTGATTAAAAAAAATTAATATCATTTACAAAAGAGATTAAGGGATGGCCTGTGCATGTTACTTTGATGCGCAGAAGGAATTTTTAAAAGAAAGTGAATCAGTTATGGACAGAGGTCTAATACTATCAAAAAAGTTAGCTAGCAAACTCACCTATGGTGCTTAAATGTACACGTGAAGTAGATGATTTTCTAGCAAGATCTCTAAGTTGTGACAAGCTCCTTCCAAGCTTCAATGCAACATTCATTTCAAACATTTCTTCATCTTCCGTTTTCTCCAAATCTTCCTCTTGAATTGTGGATTCAAAACACGAATTTATGACATCGAATGAAGCAATGAGTAGTGAAACTGTAACTCAATTATACAAAGAGAGACAAATCAAATTGAAATTCAGCGTTACGACTTGATTATGGGCTACATGCTAGCAGATGAATGCATCGATGTTACATAGCCATGCCTAAGTTGCTATAAATGTTTGAAAAATGCCAAAGATTCCCAGCACTGGGTTGGGAGGTCACTCTCACCGTTCAAAATTAAGAAGCTTCCCTAGCAATATATTGCACTTCAAATAAGGCCTTGGCGCTGGAGATCAGTGTATGTCTTTTTATTGTAAATGTTACCCTCTTTATCTTCGTATTCTTCTTCGAGATCTGGGCGCCACTTGTTCACTCCTTGCCGCTCTTGTATCCTCTTCCATAATTCTTGTGCTTCCTGAATAAAAAAGAAAGAAAAAATGACAAACAGAACAATGATTAAACGAATGTGGGTGTTAAATTTGAAACTAACATGCAAAATCAGCATCAAGAATTTCACGCTAAAAGGTTCAGGGAGTTTGATTTGAACGAGAAAAATAAAAAGGCATTTAACAAAGAAAGGTTCAGATCTCAGAAAAATGTCCGAGATAGTGCACCTTAATCGATGTGATCTCATTGAAGTTCTTCGTGTTTGGAATGCCAAGGCAACGCATCCCGTGCTGGTGACGCCATTCCTTGAAATGCCGCTCAAAGGCTCTTCGACCCCAGTAACTATAGTTCCCACATATCTCGCACTTCAATTCCTGACATGCAGAAAAATAATCGAGATCCTCTAGCAATAGAGACTATCAAATGCTATAATTAAACAACAGCAATGGGCTTCTACAATTAATAGGAAAAATACCTGACCAAGACCATGAAGTTTATACAGCCAGTAAGGTATAGGCTTCCCATCCCAACCCATTGGCAACTTGAGAGGATTGTAAATCTGTTGTTCATCATCATCGCTTTCACTGTCAGCCTGTGTCTCTTCCTGCACCAGTTTCAAAATCATATCATCAATTATTGCCAGCAAGCCAAAACACTCAAGTCTCATTTCTTGGACAATAACTATCAGATGCCCAAATCAAGCAGACAGTAAGAAAAAGTTCACGCAAAAGGTCCTGCTGCTCTGTATTACAGATGGTCTCTATATGCAGCTACGTCATGCACAATTGACAATATTGCATTAGCAAACCCTGCCCACAACAAGAGAAAAAAGATATTCTGCTTCTACTGGATTGCAATGGGGATTGATCCCATAATATCATCATGGAACAAATGGCTTGCTTCAATTTAGCCCAGGTAACAAAAGAAAATAGAAGGTCAATATGAAATGCTATGCTAAAAGTTATCATTCACACTACATTAGATGCTAAAGCACTTGAGAAATTGTGGTAACTTATGACAACTTACCTCCTCA
>CM055030.1:9757741-9826614 GCA_029204005.1 Salix udensis | reverse complement strand
GTTCTGCTTCCATTTCATCATATGTCAAAGCCTGCTTCTTCACAACATTTTCTTTTGTGTGTGCAATTATCTGCACAAGATCACAGAAGAATCAATTATCCAACCACCACCAAAAAATCAAAATACAGAAAGAAAAAACAAATTATTTCAAGGCACGTATGCGGTCAATATTCAAATGCAGACTATTAAAACATACAAAAAATCTGGTGGGCAAGCAAAAAATTAAATCTTTAATGTGATACTGATCAAGAGAATGGAGGAGAAACAGGGTACATTTGCACCAAATCTAACCTCATCTAGTAAGTCGCACAATTTATTAATTTTGGCCTCCATCAGGGCAATTTCTTTTGAATTGTCAACTTCTTTTGAGGTTGCAGCACCCCCATTCGGTACTGATCCACGTGACCCTTTCACAAAATGTTTCTTGTCCAATTTTTCAAAAGGTGTGTCCTGCACAGAATAAACAAATAAATAACACAGAAAAGATTTTTTTTAAGAAAAAAAAACTCCTGTTGAGAAGTAATCTAATCCAGCTTAAGGAATAAGGCATCCTCTGATTGAATAACAGTTCCATAGGGAGGATTCAATTTCATAAACAATATCACAACGTAGCTTGAAGTTAGATATAATTAGAGAGGCTCTTACCATAAGAACAAATAAACATGTGTGTGAAACGAACCACAAATAAGAAACAGTTATTTTTTAAAAAATAAGTCATGTTGAGAAGCAATCTAATCTAGCTTATGGAAATGAGGCATCCTCCGAATGAAGAATAGTTCCATAAGGAGGATTTTACTTCATAAATAAAATACCACAACATAGCTTGAAGTTAGATGTAGTTAAAGAGGCTCTTAAGCTTCAAGTACTGCCTTTAGGGGTGTTTCCTCAGCTGATATTCAGCACAATTGGGCTACTCTTACATAAATATCCATTTCCTCTCTTCTTTGGGAGGAAATCTTATTGGTCATCACTTTGTAATTATTAAATTCTGAATACAATCTTCTCTTACCCAAGACTATAAATTCATGGTCACCACTGAATTGACCAAATATGAAATGAAAAGGCACACTCCCTCCATGACAAAGATTAATGTTTAACTAAGAAATTACAGCAAAAGAGAACATCCATCAGATCTCTCTTGCTCCTAAACTTGTAAGACTCGTATCTAGTAAAAGAACTAGTCCAACCTTTGTAAGGAAAAGCCTTTCTGCACGTTGCTGTACAGTACCACCACTCTTTAGCCCCAATGCAGCCATTGCCTGACAGGAAAGCATGTAGCATACAAATTAAAAAATAAGTAGTTGGAAAGGACAACTTAAACCATCGAAATAGAATTCTGCTAAACAAAACTGTTAACAGCACATGGAATGAACTTAGAAACATTTATGAAGCAATTGAACAATAACAATTGCCCAAGTCATGACATACTTTTTCCATTACAAACTTCTGTAACTCCACAGTGACCCACTGAATATTATTAATTCTTTCCAGTGTTGATCACACTGTTTAATACCAGAGTATTTCTCATTAAACTACCAAAGTATTCAATGACAAAATATGTGACTCCACAGCAATGTTGGATATTATTAATAATTTCCAGTGTCAATCACACTGTTTGATATCAGAATATTTCATGTTAAATTGTCGAGTCAATCAGCAATGAAGAAATGTGGAGCATCCCATCATTCACTTTAAGCTCAACACTATAAGGATAATGATAACATGTCACAAACAGCTATCACTTGGTAATATAGAAGTACATCTTTGTTTCTTGAAATTAACATAAACTATCGTAAAAAAGCAAGAGAATGCTCTATGATTTTAGATTTCTATGTAAGCACAAAGCAATTGATGGAAAAACAAAGCAGCCAGAAACAATGATAAGGCTTACCTCCTTTAATTTTTCAGGGCCCACTTCTTTCAGCTCGTCGACAGTGCTATAAAAATCAAGATCAATAACAGTATGATCAGCTGATGAGTGCCCATTTTCTTGACTGGTCCTTTCCCATCCTTGAATTGCATCATTTTCCCATTGCTCTTCAAATTCAGTAGTAATCTACAACAATAACAATCCTATAATGTCAAATGAAGTACATAATTGGATATAACCAAGCATGGTCAAATTCTTTGTTCTATAGAAAAAAAATAAAAAATGAGACAAATGTAGCAGCATTTGGCATTTAGATAGAAACAAAAACTACTGTTTGATACTAGTGTTAGCATTTGGTAAATCAAGCAGGCAAGTGTCCTACAGCATCATAGACACTGAGCAAAAGAATTATAAAAAGAAAGAAAGAATCATTCAAAACAAACCTTCGAAAAAATCCTATCAAGATCTTGCAAGGGCTCTGTCCGCTGGAAAAAATTAACTAAATATTCAAGTAGATTCTCCATGTATTCCTTGTATTGCCTGAAGAAAATTGAAACAAAAACAGAAATTAAAATTTGGATAAAAAATTTACAGTGAGAAGCAGATGCTGGTGAATATAACACCAATAAATGTATAATAAAATCTGGGGGTTGGGGGGATAGAGAGAGTCTACCTTGTAAACTTCAATTTGCGGGGTACAATATGTGGTTGGGAGAAAATGTCAAGGTAAGTAGAGTATTCAATAGGCTTCTCAAATTTCATGCATGTCTAGGTATTTCCCAAATGCTTCCTGTAATATAAATCCAGCTCATGTGTTAGTTATTGCGGGGAAAATAATACAAAATAATTAGGAGAAATCCCTGGTAGAAAAACAGAAAATATTTTTTTTCCGCCTAATAAATAATCCATCAATCACAATAACAAGTTTTGTGCAAGCACTATTTCACTTTTATACAAGGGGGGAAACTAGAAATACCACATCCCTAAATTATAAGTTACCTAGCATGAACACTTTGAATCTTGGCATATGAAACTAAGTCCTAAAATTTCAAGCTGAAAAGAATAATCCCTCCAATCTCACAGTCGATGAACTTGAAAATGCTAACAGAATCTCAAAATTTTGTAAAGTGACACTTAATTTACTGCTCCCATTATCCTATATACATTGCATGACACTACCATCTAATGGAGTCGGCTCATTTATAGAGCAAAAAGTAACCCAGACCAGTTTCTTCAAATTCTGTAAACTACCCTCAACCCTAATCTCCAGTTGCCTAGCATAAACTCTTTGAATATTCACATGTCAAACTACAGCCCTAAAATACCAACAAGTTGCACAAAGCTAAAACAGCCATTAAGTGGTACAAAGTTGAAAGTACTAACCTCGCCTGTAAACTCAATTACTGGCTCTTCTTTAAGCATTGCCTCATAATCCTCGTTCACGTCAACAGCACGCGCTGCTGGATGCCTTCTATGATACTCTCGAATCTTCACACACAAAAAAAAATGCAGCGGAAATTGCATAACAACCAGTAATTATCACATGATTTTCTTAATTAAAATTAATTAAAAATATTAACTTACCTCTTTTAATCTATCATAAAAAGCACTAAACACATTAGTCCCCGTCGCGGTTTGTACTCCAAGCGCAGCAATCTCATCTCTTCTCGCATTATCTTTATCTTCGTATATTTCAACCTATAAAATAAAAAAATATATCAAAAAATAAAAACCAGAAACTAATAATTATAATTATTATTAACGTAAATTAATGAGAGAGAGAAAGGAATTACAAGTTTCTCAGTAGTGGAAATGATATTGTCGATCATGTTACGGACACGGTGGCTTTGAAAAAGACGGTCCTTGTTATTTGCTGGTACGTTTTGGAGATCTTTAACGATGAGTCGTTCGAGTCTCTCTACTTCCTCGTGAGAGGCGCGAGTCACCTCTAATAGAGTTGACGACATCTTCACAGCTGTCTCTGCCTCCGACTCCGGTGAAACTTGTGGTGGATTTCAGTGTGGTTTTGTTCAGGGTACTCTGTTGACAGAAGTCGCAGATATGAGAGGTTCAGTGAGGTTCGAATTATACCGCTTCTCTGGTTTTAGTTTACTTCTAATTACACCGCTTGCCCTGAAGTTTTCTATAATTACACAAAGTAACTTATTATTTTTCAAATGAGGCAAGAGTTGTATTTGTTTTTCAATATAAGGAAACATAATTATTTTATAGTAAAATCCTTATTTCGAAGGTCATGAACCGAACTTTCACCATTAACGGATATAATGGTTAAATTTGCACAAGGAATGATAAAATAATGAGAATTTAATTTACAATTAATGAATACATTTATTTTTATATATATTTGATTGGAAAATCATTTTATATTCAATGTGTTCAAAATCACAAAAATAATATTGTAAATATAGATGCAAAAAACCTTAAGAATTATCAAAGCCTAGCCCATACTAGAAAAAAGTACTTATTGGTGTTTTTAAATCCTTTCATTATTTTATGACCTTTTTCTCACCAACATTATTATTATTTTTAATATTCTTCACCTTTATTCAACTATTTTTATTATTTTGATTTGATGTTTTTAAGTATGTTTATATGATATCTTATTTAAATCTCACAATTAGGAATGTAAAGGGAAAAAACCAAATAAATACAAAATTTCAAATCAAATATATTAGGGATAATCTAAGACAAAACTATAACGTTAGAATTAAATTTTCGATGTTAATTGTAAAACCTGTAGGTCAAGGTATTAATATTCAAATTTTCAAGGGGTTCGATATAATTTACTCAAACTCAGAGCTTCTTTACTCCAAATTTCCATGACAGGGACTAGAATGACTCATAGCCTTTCATTGAGCCAGCTTATGTAAACATTGCTCCTTTCTTCTCTCTCCAGGGATTTTTTTTTGTCTTTAGGAGATTTTAGAATGTGTTTAGAAAGAACAAAAAAGATCATAAGGGTTGAAAAAGCTTAAATTTTTAGCAAAAAAATACTCTTGTGGAAGCTAAATCAGTTCATATCGGGTGATGATGGAGAGAGAGAAGATGGTTTCTTGGAAGAAGAATCAGATGGGTATTGTTCACTTTCTCCTACGCAGGTTTGTTTTCCTAATTCCACCTCAAATCTGGTATCTCTGTTCATTATAAAGTTTTCATATTTTTTTAATTTTTTAAGGCCTTTTGGCTGTCTGGGTTTTTTGTTTATGCAGAGAATGTATGCATTTTCTGCTTCTTTGATCGCTGGTTTGGCTCTTATGTTTCTGGTATGGCCATCTTTTGGGTTGGAATTTATCTTTTTGTTTGTTTTTGGGTTGGATTGAAGTATTAAATGTGCTCTTCGTGCTATGTTAGTGATTGATTTTAATGTGATTTTAGAAGTGGTAATGTGTAATAAGTTTAGCTTTTGAAGAGGAAAAATTGGAAGTAATTAATGGTAGAAATGCTCGTCTGAAATATTGCAAGGAGCTTATAGCCTTTGTGTTTATATCTGTGTCTAAGGTTTCAAATTTCTTTCTTGAACTGAATCTTTGTCTATAAAACAGTGGAATTGCTTCTAAGGAGTTCATTAAATCTAAAGTTTAGTAATTCATGCTCTTCCAATTTGATGTCAATTCAATCTGCTTAGACTATTCATTGGGAAGTGCCTTGAGAAAACTAGTTTGATGTTCGAGATTTCAATGGTTTTCTAAATTTTACAGGGTCGTTCTTTGGCCATTTTATATAGGTGTATTATCCAATACAAATAAATATACAAGGATTGCTGTCATCTTGTAGCATGTCTTTTATTAGACCACTTTACATAATACGTGGAACAGTCCTATAGCAAGCTTTATATTAAACTTTCATTTTCCCTATCAGGGTATCTATGATGGGCAAGTTGTCCGTATCTGAAGATCAAATGGTTTTTCGACATGCTTCCAATACATTTACTGCATTTTGTGAATAGGATGCTGCAAGCACTATTTATATAACTCATGGCCTACCTTTGGTTGGTAGTCGATAGAGAGTTAACCCTGGCATATAAACTCTGAGGAGCAGTCCTGTAAACTGCATTGAGAAGAATATGGGAATTCCTCTCATGTTGGAGATGTTGGACATTAACCATTTCTGGACTGTCTATAACAGTCTTGAGCCTATGAACATGGTGTATAGAGCCCCCTTGCCGACAATTTCCATTTCAATTAGCATTCCTAGTGTAACCAGCAACACTCGTCTCAAACCATCGTAAGTTTTCTCCTCTTTAGCATCGTACTGAGGGATGAATCAGTTGAAATTTTCTAATTATGATGTGAGCTGGCTTTTGTTTAGTGACTACAGTGAAACTCTTCATGCTGAGGAGAGTAGTCATCGTATTAACAGTAGGGGTGCTTTAACTCTGGTTAATTTGTTTTCTAAAGTTATTCAACCTTGTTGAATTCAGTTCACAGGCTGGAGATGTACTTGGTATAGGGCTGGTTCACTGAGAGCAGACTTGACAGAACGTTTTACTAGTCCGGATTGGATTGTGTATTTCCCAAATTCAAAATGTATAAAGTTCAGGTAGCTCCTGAGATTGCTCATTAGGGTTTTAAACCTTCCCGGGTCTTGATTGTTGGTGGTCTCGTCTTTTCCTTTTGAATTCGTTGAAGGGCATGTGGGGAGAATTTTGTCGGACGAATTCTCAGCTTTTACGAGTGTCAAGATTTTTCTGTTCATTTCTTGATTACATGAAGGCCATGCTGAAAAAGAATCAGTTTTTTTTTTCTCGACGAGGTTTTCTGTTTGGATTAGTATCCTCAGGCATAACATAAGCTGTAAGGTTTTCAACTTTGTTGCTCTTTAATTCTTCTGGAAATGCTAACACTTTCTTCTTCTAAATTTTGTAATATATATATGAAGAGCAACTGTTTCCAGATCGTTTCAACTTGAAATCAACTGCTCCCAACGATTTTCTCATCAAGAATAACCTTTTATTTTAATTTTTTTTATTGAATCTTATCGAGACAAGACAACTAAGAAAAGGGCAAGATCCTTAATTTTCCAATCCATCCCAGATGGTACGTGCTCTTGAAGAAACTTCAAAATGGCTAGCGTAATTTGTACAAGATGAAAAGAATTTGAAATTTTAGAATATAATTTATATTATTTTTTAATATATCTTTTCAAGTAAAAAAAATTTGGGTTTAAAACTTGTATTTATATTATTTTGTGTTTGATTTTTATCAAATAGAATAAGGATAGTGAAATTTGAACTCGTGACTGTTGAATCAATAAGACTCTGATATCATGTTAACGAATTATTTTATCTAAAAACTTAAATGATTAAATAAAATCTAAAATATAATTTATATTATTTTCCAAATTAATTCATAAAAAAAAAAATGCCAGCGTTTTCCAATCAAAACCGGAAATGCATTAACACTGAAACGGGCCAAATTTACTGAAAGCACTAATCCTTCTAACTGGATCGTAAGAGGTAAGAAAAATGATAAAGACAGCTTTCCACATCCATGTTTTTGGCCACAACCTAATTGCAACCTTGGATGATATAAACTTTGTACCTAAATCATGTGTGAGATCTGCCTTCAACAACCTTAGTGGTAGCTATCTACCATTGAATCGAATGTGTCCTCTCGAGGCTAGCTATGTTTTATTTATAGTATTTATTTGAAAAAATATTTTTAATAAAAATATTTTTCGGGGATGGTTAACATCTTATTTCAAAAGTATTTTTAAAAAAATTAAAATTTTATTTTTATTTTAAATTATTTTTTTATATTTTTAAATTATTTTCATGTATTATGTAAATAATAATTTTTAAAAAAAATAAAAAATATATTATTTAGAGATATTTTTAAATCAAAACATACTTTTAGAACAGTCATTGTCTGCATTTAATGTGGAAAATGCCAACACCCAGCCCTAGCATGGCCTGCATGCAAATTAAAGTCAAGTGACATGATTGCTTATACAGTCATGAGCATCGATCTTGACTTTTTTATATAACTTGTGGTGTAAATGTCATCTGCTGATTTATATACAGGGGTGTTTCAAAATTCGATTGAAAATATTTTTGAAAAAAAATAAAAAATTATTTTATTATTTTTATTTTAAATTAAAAAATATATATTTAGATCATTTTCATGTATTTTCATGTATTGATATCAAAAATAATTTTTAAAATATATTATTTTAATATATTTATAAATGAATAATGTTTTTAAAAATAACATCAACTATACTCTCAAACATAATAACTCTCGTCATGTGAATGTTAGTGCTAGATTTTGGAAGCAACTTTAGGACTTTGGGCTTAAAAATAATTGAATTATTTGACCCCAAAGATGGTACGTAGATGCTTCTTGATGATGTTCATAGCATATGGGCCATGAAACATTGAAAAGAGAAGCTAACACTAATAAATGACATTACCTCGACGATGTGAAATATTAGCATTATTCATTCTCGTACACAGTTTTCTTGAGATAATTTATTCATCAAAGTGCACAAAATTCTCCATTTAGATCCTTTAGAATCTCTCTACAATTGATTTCAACCAACTAATTATCATCGATCTTGAAGCAAGGTAGGTAAAGATAAAAAGTTTTCTACTTTTTGGACTTTGTATCATATCCTATATGAAAACCTAAAATTATAGTTTGTAGGTTCACGAGCAACTAAAACTTACCAAATCTTTCATGTCAATTTCAATTTTATTATAAAATTCACAACCCCATTTAAGATAAGTGCAATTTAATGTTAGGACATACAACTATAAGCAGGACAATATATAATAGTATCGAGCTAAAATAAATAAATAAATAAATCAAAAGCCTCCTTTAGCAAGATTTTTTTCCAGAGGAAACAAGATGAATTATGATTAATCACAAGGTTCGTTGTGGTCAAATGCAATTATTAAAGCAGAGGATGATTTAAAGTGAATCTTCATGTTCATCATGTGCATTTACAAGAAGAAGAAAAGCAATGGGAAATTGGGAAATTGGGGTCGGTGGGAAATAGTTTACAGCATGATTCTCATAATGCCATCTATATTGTGATATGTTTCATTAGTTTCGAACCCATTTCCTTCAATTACCCTCTACTAGTGTAGGTCCCTGACCAGCCAATAATTTAATTAAGACCAACCCTCCCATTCATTATATATATATATATATATAAGAAAAAGTTTCTTTATTTCTCCTTTTAAATGTTTTAATAGACTCACTGTTATAAGTGGTTTTTATAGTACAAAATATATGATATGTTATTATCGGTGGTTAATTGGATGTGTGGATGTTAGGAAGTGTGGTTGAAATTGTTTTGTATTAAAAAATGTATCAAAATGATATTTTTTAAGAAAAAAATTATTTTTGACATTAGCACATCAAGATTTTGACATTAGCACATCACGATGATCTAAAAACACCAAAAAAATTATCTGCAGGATATTGTATTTTAAAAATATTTTTGAAAAAAAATTAAAAAAATACTTTTTTTAAAATTAAAATAATTTAGTGTTTTTAGATCATTTTGATATGCGGGTGTCACAAATAATTTTTAAAAAATAAAAAAATATATATATCATTTTGGTATTTTTTTTTAATGAAAAACACTTTAAAAAATAATTTCAACCACATTTCCATGTATCTATATCAAGAAAATAGTCAAAACTTTAAAGTTGTGGCTCAGTGGTTGTTGGGGGCACCCTCCTTCATGCGAACATGGTTCGAGTCCCAGTGGAAGTGGGGCTGGAGGGTTCCTCCTTTCATGTCTCTCCCGGGGATCATCCCTGCGCGGTACGTCTGTCACCGCCGCGATAGTGTACATGCTCACTGAGCTTTGCAGGATATTTAGTGGGCCCCGGGAAATAATCGAGATGCGCATAAACTGACCCGGACACCCGAATAACCCAAAAAAAAACACTTTCTGCCTGCTATACCCCACTGATCATCGTTCCCATGTCCTCCACGACCCCTACTTGTGCAATGCGATTTAATAACATCCCGAGAAGCAGAGTCATGGCCTGGCTCCTTGCCTGAGCTCTGACCCTTAGAGTCTGTGAAGGATCGCATGCAGAATCGATGACTTCTCGCCTGATGAAACGGCGAGCCATAATTTTCTCGATCAATGGCCTCCATGGGACCATCTCTATGATTCAGAAGTTGCTTCTTCTGCAGTCAAAAGGGTTTACAAAGCAAGATCGAGCCAGAAGGGTTTTTTAATCCAATCCATTGACTCTTCATTGTTATAAGATCCGAGCCTGCAGGTTTTGCCGACTCAGCTGATAGCCATAGGATCGTGACCACCAACCTCATAACATGATCCATTTTTTTCAACTAATTATTATTGTGTGTCTCTTCCTTGCATGGATCTAATTATCTCTATAAAATAATATACAGTAGTGCTGCTACTGATCTGCTCCGAGAAGCCGCATCTGGCTGCTCTGGTTATTGCTTTCCATGATTCTAACAGCAAAGATTAGGGTTTGTTTATGTTTGGAATCCATTGATTAATTGAATTGCATGATTTACAGTCAAAAAAACCATTTTGAGAAATAGATTAGGGTTTGTTTATGTTTGGAATCCATTTATTTATCATGTTAAGAAATCATCTCACCTAAAACACTTAAAATGTTAGGTGAAACCTAAAAATATGATTTATATTATTCTCTAACATTCTCTCAAGTGAAAACTCATTGAACTTGAAACTTACACAAACTCATATCACTTTGTGCTTGATTTTTATCAAATATAACGGGGGTGATAAGATTCGAACTCGTGAACGTTGGGTTAATAGGGTTTTAATACCATATTAAAGAATCATCTCACCTAAAAATTTAAATTATTAGATAAGATTATATAATATGATTTATATCATTTTTTTTTGAACCTATCAAAATGGATTTTATATCATTCCTTAACATATAACAGATAGATGAAGCAGCTGTATCTAAAAGATCAACATGTTATGCAAATTGTTTTGGTATGAAACTCACCTTTTCCAAGATTCCGGATGAGAGCTCTCGGCATTATATATATAGTTTGTTTGGTGAGAACTGAGAAGTATAACTTTGTCACTCTCGACGAGGCAAAACACTGCAAGAAGATCACCAAGAGTTGCATTAAGGTTGTCTGTATATGATTCGAATCTCGCACATCCATTCATTTTCTCTTTTTTTATATGTTTTTGTGTCATTGACTTAAAGTTTTTGTCACTTTAGTACAATTTAATTAATTTCTTTATAATTAAATTACAAAAAAAAACCTTTTAGTATTTTTTTATGGAAGAAATATTGAAGTAACTCACGATTTAAAATCATCATAATAATCTTTTTGTGTCCATTGTTTAGTACTGCAAACCCACTGTTACCCTTTTGTTTTTTCTAAAAAAAAATTATATGTAAACAGCAAGTTAATTAAAGCACCAAGAGGCAAAGGTCGGCAACGGGGAGCCCTTTGTTAACTTTCAAGCCAATAAGTTTAGTGTGCATGACAGGGTAGATTTAATGGATTTTTCATTAATTTATAGTAAGAATGCTAGAGTTTATTAATCTTCTAATAAATTTCATTAGTTTTAATCACAAAAGACCCTTGATCAATGATTTAAATATATATATATATATATATATATATATATATATATATATATATATATAAAGCAACTGTTTTACGTGGTGAAAAAGTCTTGTTTGGAAGGATTACAGCATGATACACATCCTCACAAATATTAATTAAAAAAAAGTTTATTTTATTTTTATTTTTTATTGCTCAAGGGCTAAGTCCTAAGATCCCACTGTCCCTTTGCGGACACTATACGATTCTGCGTCCCCTGGAGATTACATTAAACAATAAACAAGATGCTATCCCTTTATAAACAAGTGATTTTTCAGATTCTAATTTATTCAGCTAGTGGACAGGCAAAAGCTCCCAACTTACAAAAAACTGTTTTAATTTTTATAATTCATTTTCAATATTCTATTTTATATTTGTCAACGAGTCACTCCAACAAAACAAGTTCATCACGAACTCTAAATATTGCATGAAATAATAAAAGAAAAGAAAAACTACAAACGCTCCTTTGTGGTTACCATAACACCAAAAGTCCATTGTTTTTATTATTGTTTTTATTATTATTATTATTATTATTATTATTATTATTATTATTATTATTATTATTATTATTATTATTATTATTATGAGATACTATACTCTCATAAGGTCTTTTATATATATTTACCTACACTCATGCGTGTCAAACTAGTGATTTCTAACAAATTTGATTTTCAAAGTTTTAGATTCTTACGGATTTAGTTCTTGTAAGGACTACGCATCATAAAAATTAGGGTTTAAAATAATGATTGGGACTTGAACTAGCTATATATTTCTTGTAATGAGATAAAAAAAATTATTAATGCGTCGTGTTTGTACATATATTCTATTTTAAAATCCACAAAAGATATGTTTTATATAGGGTCAAATTTGAATTGTTTACAGCTTATTCTTTGTTCTTATTGCTTCTTGAATATGATGATATTAATAAATAAACTATAGTTAGCGGAGCTTACAAAATTAAATTTGCTATGCTCCAAACCCCTTTCTTTCTTCCTTTCATTTACCTTCTTTGTTTATTCCTCGATGATAGACATGTAAAGAGTTGTTTTTTAGTTGCTTGGTTAAGGAGTGATGACCTAACTTAGGTTTGGTTCTGCTCATTTTCCTAACCAAACTATAACTAGGTTCTTGAGTCTAGCTAAATTAATTCCACCTTCTTCTTAAATAAGAAAATATTATATTTGCCAGCAAGATTAAACTTTCAAAATTAGTATTTATGTGTGTACATTGAGATAATAGAATGAGAGTGGTCAGATTCAAACTCGTGATTGATAGGTCAACAAAACTCTAATATCATGTTAAGAAGTCATTTCACCTAAGAACTTAAGTTGTTAGGTGAGGTCCCAGAATATATTCTCTGACAAGACTTGCTTTTAGGGTATAAGAAAATATTTACTAAAAAGAAAAATATCTTATAATCAACTCGAGTTTATCTAATTATCTAATAGTTGAAAAGGGATCATTCCTAACAAGTTGAAATTTTAGAGAAAAAAAAATAAAAAAAAACTCTTATAGTTTTTAGTTTTTAGTTTTTAGTTTTTAGTAATCCATCGCATGCTATCAGCGGTATCGATTTTTAAAAATAGCAAGTTGTATTTTTTTTTTCTTGATGCAGCTATTATACGATTGATATGATCGTTCTGAAAGGGACTCGTTTGGTTGGTAGGTAATTAGCGTCGTCGACATATAGCAAAGAAAATATCAATTGCCCATGTTGTTGTTTTTCTATGGTTTGACTTCCACCTTACTGTCCTTGTTGTGCTGGCATAAAAATTGATCACTGCGTGATTATAATATATAATTAATGTGATTACTTCATAATTACTGATTAATCTGCTGACGTAATTGAAGTTCAAAAACCTGGCCAACATGTCATCCACAGCACCTGGAATATGGAATCCAAGTCCTATATATATATATATATATATATATATATATATATATATATAGTGATTAAAATTTTAAATTAATTTGTTGCAATATTGAGTGATGAACAAGTTGATTAAAATTAATGGGAAATTGATAATTGTACACTAATTGTAGATTCAGATTCAAAGATTCAACCTCGCAGATTGGATTAAAGAAAGAGCCAATTAATTTTGACTTGAATCTAATAATATATTTTATCCAAGCTGCCATACGTTATTCATTTGGGTGGTATTTCAAGAATCGCAAGGCTAGTACATGATTAATTTTGAATATATTAGCTACTTGAAAATTATATATGTGACTGCTACCAAACAAAAAAAAACAGGTAATCAACCGTCATGATGATTATTAAAATTAATTAGAGTCACCATTTATAAATTAAACATAGTGTCGTACTAGAATAATAACTTAATTAATAAAATAATATAGGTTTTTTTTAAGAAGAGTGCTAACTTTACAGATAAATTATATATATATACACACACCCAATCCAATTGCATATTACAGGATAGATACGAAGAGGGATTTAGGTTTTTTTGGTGCAGTGTTCAAACTCCTGAAATCTTGGCAAATTTAAGAATTAATTAAAAAACTATATAAATTTTAATTGAGATACTCTTCTTATGTGTTTGTCGAATCTATAAGAAACAAGTTTAGAGATTCCCTTCCTCCATTGCATATTATGAAGCTTGCATTATGATAAAGGTAAATCTCTTTACCACATTAAGCTCCAACATGTTTGGTGAGGGAATATCGTATATGTTTATAAAACTAAATCCATCTATTATTATTATTATTATTATTATTATTATTATTGAAATAACAATAACTAATTTTATAAAACACTCTAGCTAAAAAAAATGAATGGGATGAATTTATATTTTGTAAAGTATCATAAATTAAACTATATACAATTATAAAACAAAACTCCACCCAAAATATCCATCTACATCCCTGCATAAAATTCACAGTATTGTTTAGGGGTTGGTGGCAGCATGGACCCGAGCTTGCAGGACAGTGACTTTTAAAAGAATGGAACTACCTGTGTACCTGAAAAATGAATCATGATTGGAGCCATTTTTGTCATTGATTTTTTAAAATATTTTTATTTTTAATATTTTCAGATCATTTTGTATTTATATTAAAAATATTTTTAAAAAAAATAATAACATTAACCGCAATAAGTATTAAACTTGCCTAACAAAATGATTAAATGGCAGGGCAAATCTTTGTCCCTCCCTTGAAATCAATATATTTCTCATAAATGGTAACGGGAAACATTATCATCGGAGGAGGAGATTGATGTTATCAACACGACGTCGTCTATTGTCCTCCTCTTTGTGGGCCGTGTCTGTTTTTTTTCTCTTCTTTTTCTGCCACTCGCTTCATCACCTCTCGTTTAACTCACGTCACATTGTTTTCATTGCCACTAGCAGACAAAGTTCATGCTCTTATCTTATCTCCTCAAAAAGTCAAAAGGCAAATTCATGGACAAATCATTTCAGTCCTTTCACAAATTCACTGATTTGGAAACTTTCCTTGCGAACCTTCTTTTGTATGTGAGTTACGAGTCACGATAATTTGTAAAATAAATTTTGAATTTGAGTTAAAATATATATTTTTTATAAAAATTTAGAATAATTAAAATTTTATTAGCTTCTATATACCTATAAGATACAATTTTTATTAAAAAAAAGTTTAATCACATAAAAAAAAGAATGATTTTCTCATGATTTTCTAACATTCTGGGTGGATTGTTCTATCATATATCTCACTATTAAAATTTTATTAGCTTCTATATACCTATAAAATATATTTTTTATTAAAATAAGTTTAATCACATAAAAAAAAATGATTTTCTCATGATTTTCTAACATTCTGGGTGGATTGTTCTATCATATATCTCACTATTAAAAAAGAGATTGAGAGCTGCACAACAAATCTCAAGTTCGAATCAGGTGGTGTACTTCTTGTAATAACCTGAGACAACCAGAGTTTTACTCACTCACCTGGACGCACAAAATATGTTTTTCAAGAGGTGGGGTTTCCTCGAATAAAAACTAATAATAATTCAAATCTAATTTTTTATTCTTGAATAAATCTTCTTCTCATCACTTGAACCAATCCTTAAATATAAATTTATCATCACATAATTTTTATTCGCCACACACAAATTAAGGATTATGAAAGAGAAGTCACACTTGGATAGGATAATGCAGAAGTCATAATCTTATCCTCCAATAAAAACATCAGAATCATTGACAAAAACCTGCAAAAGTCTATCAATCTATTGACAATTATTTAGTTGGGAATTGGGATCAAAATTTTCACCCATAATTCCAGTCAAAAACCTACACTTACTTGTTCTTCGTTTCATAAAGGGTGCTGGTCTCGAGCATCTAGCCCGAACCTGCAAAATATTGAACACGAATCTAGTAATTAGACCCATGACTATTTAGAGTTTGTATTAAAAATAAATATTTCTTATTAAATATTATCAATAAATTTCAATTCATTGCATATATACAGACAATCGTTTCATGAATGTCCAATTAAAATGACAGGATTGGATTTTTGCTATAAGAGAGCATATATGACCTTTGAATGTATTATTGACCCAATAATTATCTGGAGGTACGATTCGAAGTTGCTTTTGAAAATATTTTTTATTTATAAATATATTAAAATAATATTTTTATATTTTTTAAAAATTATTTTTAACATCAACACATCTAAAATTATCTAAAAATATTATTTTATTATTATTTAAAAAAATAAAAAATAAAAATTATTTTTTTTTTAAAAAAAAGACTTCTGAAAAAGTGAAAAATAGTTTGTACTTTGTAGATTCATGCCAAATTGCCAAGGGGAAGAAGTGGGTGACATATCTTGTTTTCATGACTCCGCCTGGGACCTTCCAGAAACTTGGACAAGACAATGGAGGTCAGTTCCATCAAATATCTGATTAAATTGATAAGGTGACGAGGAAAGCTTGTTTTTATACACTTGATAATTGGAAGACAGTATACTACCTAGTATGCAGTGAAATACTGTCGCTGCAATTGATGGCAGCTACCACGTAGAGCCCATGAATACTTGGTTGCCATGAGCCCATGAGTGTGGCCATGAGATGATATCTTCATTATTGGTGTAGGGCATGCAAGATATTGTTTGATAGGATGAGCAAAGCAGTTGAAAAATCAATTAAATTGAAATTTTTTTTGAGAAAAAACCACATCGAGAAAAAAAACCTGATTAAATTAATTAGATTAAAAAAAAGACTTTCGATCTGGTTTGGTTTTTAATTAAAAAACAGTAAACTGAAATCGAAATCGAATCGGACCGCTTTCATATTAAAAAAATATGTTATAATTGTTTTTTATTTTTCCGGTTAAGTTCAAATTTTTTTGGTTTGCTTCCATTTTAGTTAAATGAAAGAAAGGGAAACTTGGTTAAAAAAAAACTTAAAAAAACCAAAACTATTTTTCCTTTTTTTGGTATAAAAAAAAAGAAGCGTAAACTCGAACCTGGTTAGTTTAAACGGGTTCAGTTCGGGGTTTTTTTTAAAAAAAATTGGTTTGATTGTTTTTATTGATAAAAACCGAGACGAAATAATCACATCTGATTGTTTATTTATTTGTTTTAAAAATACTTGTTTTTATAAAAAAAAGATTAACTTATTTATATTTTTATTTGCTTGCATTTAATTTCTCTTGATGGATGTAGCCATGTAGGGACACAAAGGGTTTAGTTCCCACGCCAAGCGTATCCTTTCAGTTTCTGTTCGATCGGCTTATGGATTTACTTTAAAAGTTAATTTAGATTGGAAAAAAAATTAATTTTAATTGAAAAAGTAGTTAGGGTTTTAACATTGTGTTTTAAAAATATTTTTTTTAAAAAATAAAAAATTATTTATTTTTATATTTTATTTTAAATTAAAAAAAAATAATATTTTTTATATTATGTGTTAATTTCAAAAATAATTTTTAAAAAATATAAAAAATATAATTTTAATATATTTTAAAAAAATATATTTTTTCAAAAATAATCTATCAAAAGGATCAAAAGTCTGCCGGAAGTTTAGCAGACAGGCAAGGGCTGCCCTGCTATAACGGGCAACGACTACTAAAGGAGAATATGAGGGCTCTTGTGTGTGTGAAGAAAACTCCGTACTTCTCCAGACTTTGATAGCAAGGAGTCCTTATAACTTTTCATGACGAAGCAGTGCCCCCTGACTTTGGTACTGTTTGTTTTTATGGTAAAGTTGTGTTCTCGAAATCATCATTATTATTATTTTTTTGTAATTTATTGATATTAAAAAAAATTTTAAATATAAATATTTATATATTGGATTTAATTTTTCTGCCCTTTGTTGGCCAGCTACGTGATTGAGACGTGAGAGTAGGTGGGGATAGCAGCATGTGAGTTGGACCGTGAAAATTTGACCCTGGACGATTTCCTAGAGGTTCATGGTTAGATTAAAAAGTAAAATGTGGTTGCATGCACATTTCAAATCATAGTGTAAATTTTATTTGTTGCTGTGAAAGATTAAAATATATAGTAATTTATTGGTTACTTTTTAGGCTTTCCAGATCATTTATGCATCCAGAAGGCTTTGAGGAAGAGTAAATAGTAGGGCTAATATAAATAATAAATACTAGAATATTGCTCTGTATATCAGATTATTGTTTTTAATGTTATAAAAAAATATAGATGTTATTAGAATATTATATAGCAGACAGATATTAAATTATATGAGGATTATCGTGATATAATTCAGGTAGCTTAACTAGTTTGACGACAACCCAAAAAACATATAAAAATATATTTTGATTAAAAAATTCAAGAGGTTTTTTTTTAAAAAAAAATAAGATGAAAACATATTGGATCATCCCAAATTAACCTGTCCAACTTACAATCTAGATCATAAAATTAAGATAATCTCATAGAAAACAAATCAAAACCAAATATGAAACTCAACTATCAATTAAACCAATGGAATCTGTATTTTTTTTCAACTTGATTATGACATGATATTATTAATCAGCGTAATTGGTTATTATTGTTTTGATCAATAGAATATGATAAAAAAATCAAATCATAACAAATTATGAAACTTAATTTGTAATCAACTAAATGTTGAAGGATGAATTTAAAAAGGAAAATCAATTAAAAAAGTAAAAATAAAATATATCGAGTAAACTAGGTTAAATCAACAATCCCGCAACTCAAATAAGTTGGGTTAACTCTTCAAACTTGAACTTGAGTTATAAGAACGAGATAACTTCATAGAAAGTAAATATAAAAAATCATAAAGTGCAATTCCCTGTTAACTCGATATTGAATGATGAAACTGAACAAAAATTGTCAATTTTAAAAAAACATTTAAGTCAACCGAGTTCACCTGCTAAACCAGTAATATTAGTTATGAGTTCAAGTTAACCATATATAAAGCAAACCACAATGATTATAAAGTCTAATCTCCAATAAACTAAATATTAATGTATGAAATTAGAGAAAGGAATATAGATTTGGAAAGGAAAAAACTATTGAAATAAATAGTATTTGTCAGATAGTAAACAGTAAAATCACCACTTTTTTTAATTTATACTATAAAAAAATCATCTCAATTTACACAGTTCAACTCACTAACACACGTAACCCGAGTTATAAAACTAAGATAACCTTATAAAAAACAAATCCAAATAAATCATGAAATTTAATTCATAATTAACTTAATTTTAAAGGATAAAATTAAAGAAAAACTAATATAGTATACTGCAATAATAGTATTTTTTTAATACATACATACATACATGTGTGTATTATATATATATAAAAAGATAATAGTTTTTGTAATTTTTGTAAGGTTTTCTTGAACTTTTGGTCCAGCAACTTTTTCACTCGAGCAGTTTCCACGTTGCAAAAATGGCAGATGCCCATCATAAAAGTGGGAGAAAAATCTACCTTTCCCGTGAAAAAACATTAAAGTGAATCCTGCTTTCTCACTTTTGCCTCCCTGAAAATCCACCTTTCCCCATGAAAATCTATTAAAGTAAATTCTCCTGCCTCGATGACTGGCCACTGCCATTAAACGCATGCTAATTGACGAGGGGGCACCACAATCGCTTTTATAAGCTGCCGTTTTGAAAGTTTAAACCATGGGGACCTCGAGGAAAGGTAGGGAGTGGAATCATGGCCTTTTCTTTTTCTTTTTTTATTTTAAATTTCTTTATAAGGTCGTGATCCCTCGTTATTGGTGTAGAAAGTCAATGTTCCTTTCCTGCTGTTTCATAGATGCTCCGTACAAGTGTCTGTTCCTCTATTTTACTTTATTTATTTATTTGATAATTATTTCTTTATGTATTTTTTATTTGAAAATATATTAAAATAATATTTTTTAAAAAATTACTTTTAATCAATAATATTAAAATGTCAAAAACATTAATATACAAATAAACTGAAAATTTTTTTAAATACTTTTAAAACATAAAAAATAAACAAACCACCTTACTTACTCACTCCATTACCTCTTATTTGACTCAAACCCTAAATATTACTGGATCTAATTTTATATATTGATATTTTTTATTTGAATTTTAAGAAGGTCATCCAAATTCAAATCATTACAATATAATTTATTTATCACAATTTCTCATGAAATTCAAATTAACCCTAAGTTATTATACAAAAAGAAAAATATGATTTTGATATATTTCAGCACTTGTGTGACAACCTCAATGTACAAATAAATACTTAGCAGCTTATATAGATGGCGATAATTAACTTTCCATTAAAGAGTAGCAAGTATATGCACTCTGTTATTATTTTCCTAAGGTGGATGTATTTCTATAATTAAATCAAATATAAAATATCTATATCAAAATCTAGATAATTTAAGAAAAACACAGTCATCTAGCAGGTGGTCTAGTAGATAAGAGTTTGTGACTAAAAAGTTTATTCTCTTTGTAATCTCAGGTTTAAATCATGTAGTTATTAATATATTAATTAATAAATGTTTATACAATCATTAATTTTAGGGTCTGCAAAATTAGTCGAGGAACAAACAAAGTGGCCCGTTCATCAATGTTAATAAGAAAAACACAAACTCGACGAATGTATCTCACTATTTATTAATTTATTATAAATTTTACATAATTTACATGATGGATTGAAGATGGACATGGCTCCTGTAATAAACTCGACCAAACCTTAATTACATCAACCAGGACGATCTCACTCGAACTTATTAGATTTGTTTTCTATGATATTATTATTATTATTATTATTAAAAAAGAAAAATACAAACAGCACAATAAAGTCTCCATGCTATACTCCAAAAACAACTTACAAAAAATAAATTCCAAGGAAATAAATTATTTTTGTTTCTTTCATCTGACAATGACTTGGCTTCTTCACCGGCATGGCACCAGATGTCTTTTTATTGGAAGCAATCTCTAGGATCTAGTCAGAGTAACAAAACCAGTGCATGACGCCACACCTCGTCATCACATATGTCACTCAAATATAAATAATAAATTTTTGCAATTACCGGAAATAAAACAATGGGTGCTGACAACAGTTTAATTTCCTTGTCATGCTCATATTGTGTGCTGCGTTCTAGAAACACCGATTTCTTTTTTCCATATTTAGTTTCAAAATTAATTGTTTCCTTTTAATAAAACCTTAGTTTTAATTTCAAATATTACAAAAACAATTTTATTAAAGAAAATTAAGATAATCATTTACTTAATTAGTTAAATTATTAAACTCTATAAATATAACCAAGAATTTAAATGAATTAATAAGTCTTGCAGGTTTTATAATAATTGTATGTTTTATCTCTAATAATTGGTATAAAGACTTTTTAACAATTGATATTACAACTTATAGTAACTATGGGGACAAAAACATTGCTACCTTTCTCCCTTTCACAATCTATAAACGCAACAATGTTGGCCACCTTTCTCCCTTTTTAAATTAATATATATTTTAGTGTTTTATATATTTTTATTTTTAACCTATTGATGGTAAAATAAAATAAAATTATTATTTTGATGTAATTTTATGTAAAAAAAACACTTATAAAAATCACAAAATCTCAAAGCACTACACCGAAGATATCACAAAGTGTATATAATTATAAGTTTTACAAATCTAAAATCAATGTGTATCAATTTTCCAGATGTATTATTGGATTTTTTTTTCTTCTCAAATATTGTAAAGCTGGGAATCACCATAAAGGCGGCAAGCTAATTTAAGCTGTGGTTGCAACTGATGTGGAAACAGGCCGTTAACTGTTGGCCGCGTAAAAACTACCAGCCGGCAAGAAATCACGTAAACAATTGGCCGCGTATGAATTATTAAATTTCTCCTCCTCTTTTGGTGTCGTTATTTTTCGTCATGGATATCATCACCTTTTTTTCCCAGGAAACCTGTATTTATTTAGGTTTGGTCTCTCGTTGTGTTTTAAAAAAATGAAAAAAAATTATTTTTTCTAATGTTTTTTTTTAATTATTTTCATGTGATGATATTAAAAATAATTTTTATAAATTAAAATATATTATTTTAATATATTTTTGAACAAACACTTAGTCATTTTTTACAGGTCCGAGTTCAGCGAATAAAATCTTGATTGTCTAAATTTTTTATAAGATAAATATACTCTATTTGAAACTCGAGATCCATAAAATAGATCTTAAATTATTTATTACCACGCTACGTCTCTTGAGACATGTATATCATCTTGTTGCGTACCCAATTCAAATTGGTAACATTTGCCCCTGTCAACCTTACTTAAATTTGGTAAGAACTAAGTTATCTACCTAAAATTATATATTATTAAAAATAAAAGTTAATAGTTATTTTTAAAAATAGAATAGACGTACATATTAATAGTGGTAACATCATGATATTCCCTGCATAAGCTCGTCTTTTTTAAAAAATAAATAAATAAAAAAATTCATTCTAAAATTATTTCATAAACAAATTTACTACCTTTCTTTTATAAAAAAAAACTTGATGGTTTTTCTTTATCCATCACTTTTGTTTTAGAATATTAGCTAGATAGGATCTTAGTAATTAAATAACACTTTTTAAAAAATAAAAAGAATGTATTTTATTATGTAGTAATTCTGTGTAATTAAATTACGTACAAATGGTTAAATCATTTAGCAATTATATTTACTAAAAAAACTATTGTTTGTTTCATTAACGATCCTTTTATATTTATTTTTCTTGTTAATGTTATTTAATACATTTTGTTTTGATATGGAAGTATTTTCTTTTAAAGAAATTTATTTATATTAAATCTAATTTACATTATTAATTATTATTAAAAAAAGAGTTTTGGATAACCTTTATTTTATTTTCCATATAAATCCATTGACTAAACATTATTTTCCAAATAAAAAATAACCTCAAAAATAAACGGCAGCCTGTAGCTATGTCTATCCCAATCCCTACCTCCATTCCTCCTTTGTCCCACCATGAGCGGTTGTCCCGTGCCGCATAAGTCACTGCACACGTGTCACCTAAGCTGTCAAACTATTTCTATCACACTCCCCTCTATATATTTAAGTCTCTCCGGCTTTCAACAAACATCTTCCTCGCTACCTACCATCAAACTCTTCTCGCAGACCCTCTACAGCCTCCTCCACTCACCGCCGTCGGTGTTACGGTGCTTCTTCTTTTTCTCCACCCTTAGCTCTCCATCTCAATCTATTTCTTGTATTCTCTCTTCCTCTTTTGACTTGTTTTTTTCCTTCGTTTTCTTCCATGCTGGATCTCTTAAATTCCGTCTGCATGAACAATCTTGTTTAAGAGTTTACAGATATTTTGGAACCGATTAGATCTGTAGTATTAAATCAGCTTTTGATTTCTCTGGTTAACTATTATATAAAAAAAATTAAACGGTAAAAACAGAAAATTGTTATCCGAAACAACATCAACTCTTTATCCAAATCCATTTCGTAAAACCGGTGTTGGTTGCAATAGCAATAATGTCGGCTGCTGCTTCGAGCTCGAGCGCTATCCTTCAACCAAAGTCTGTGAAATCTTCAATCTCCTCGCTTAACAAATCACCACCCTGTGTTTTTTCTCCTTCGCTTAATGTTGCCACGGCAGCATCTGTTTCTCGACGAAGAGGGAGGGCGACACGATGCGTTTCGGCGAGGAATTCGGCTGTTGAGAGAAAATCGTTTTTAGGAAGTAAAGTGCGCGGGTCTGTACCGGAGAGGTTGCATTTTTGGCTCTCAGATGGACCGGGCAGAGAGCCGAAACTACGAGTTGTGGTCCGGTCTGCATTGTCCGGTGTCCCTGAGAAGCCGCTTGGGCTATATGACCCGTCGTTTGATAAGGATTCGTGTGGGGTTGGGTTTGTGGCTGAATTATCAAGGGAAAACAGTCGGAAAACGGTATGATATTACTGCTGAGTTTTTATTTACAAGGCCGCTTTTATTTTTTCCATTTAAAAAAAAAAGGTGTATTTTTTTAAAGGTGAACGATGCTTTGGAGATGTTGGTGAGGATGGCACATAGAGGAGCTTGCGGATGCGAAACCAATACTGGTGATGGTGCTGGAATTCTTGTAGCCCTTCCTCATGACTTTTACAAGGAGGTGTGTGTTCTTTATTTATTTTCTTAAAAGATTAAAATTTATATCTTCATTGAATTTTGACTTTCCCTATTGGATTTTTTTACTGAATTTTATTTAAATTTGGTTTGCTCAGGAGGCTAAGGATATTGGGTTCGAACTGCCTCCATCAGGGGAATATGCAGTGGGCATGTTCTTTTTGCCCACATCTGATAATCGCAGGGAAGAAAGCAAGAATGTGTTCACCAAGGTAATTTTGAGCCTCATTTGTCTAAAGTTGAATCAAGTTGAATTTCATTGTTTTTTTTATTGTTTTTTAATGTTTTTGTTTTTGATGGTGAAGGTTGCGGAGTCTCTTGGGCATACAGTACTTGGATGGCGACCAGTACCAACAGATAATTCTGGATTGGGAAATGGTGCTCTGCAGACCGAACCTGTCATTGAGCAGGTGTTTCTTACAGCCACTCCTAGGTCGAAGGCTGATTTTGAGCAGCAGGTAGTTTTTATAACCGAATTTCTAGAAATGTTAAATAGCATAAGGGGTAATTCGCATTACAAGGCAATTGTAGCTGTCCATGTTTGAGGTAGAAATGGGGGAGATGAATAGGAAGAAGGGATTTGCTTCAGGTTATGAAAAAATGAAAGCGAACATTTTTAAACGTTCAGGTTCCACAGCTATGATGTTGATGGTTGTTTGAACTGGTTTTGCAGATGTACATATTAAGGAGGGTGTCAATGGTAGCTATTAGAGCTGCGCTAAACCTTCAATATGGTGCTGTTAAGGACTTTTATATCTGTTCCCTTTCCTCAAGGTTTGTGCGTCATTAGATATCTCATACGGGCTTGTATAATGCTTCTCTTGACAGAATTATTAATTCCTTTGATTGAATTCTGTAGGACGGTTGTTTATAAAGGTCAGTTGAAGCCTGACCAGTTGAAGGATTACTATTATGCAGATCTTGGCAATGAAAGGTTTACGAGCTACATGGCCCTGGTAAATATTTTATCCATTCACTTTATCCTATTACACTAACACGTACTTCAACAAACAGCATGGGAACCACTGGTAACCGAAGATATGCAAGGTTGAGGAATGACTTCTGAGGCATTGAAGTTGAATGATCTCTTAAGTTCTTCCACTCCCTTGAATACTATTTGAATTTGGATGCTGGATTGGGCCATGTGAGTTGGTAAGAAACCTCATTGCTGAAAGCAAGAAACTTACTGCAGTGCTCTCTATGATCACTTTTTTGAGAGGGTAACTTCCAGTTGGTGGTTGAAAGGAATATTTTGTTTGGTCAAGGTAGCCTAGGGTTTGCTTGATTCTTGTATAGGCGCTGCTATAAAAGTTTATTGAAGTGCCCTGAACAAAAAAACCATTCCTTTTGTTTTCAGACCAGTTTTTGTTTTCATGAATTGAGTGGCTGGAATCATAAAATAACTTTCTTGGTTCCTTTCTTTTGGTTTAGGTGCACTCAAGGTTTTCAACAAATACATTTCCTAGCTGGGAACGTGCTCAACCCATGCGTGTCTTGGGCCATAACGGGGAAATCAACACGCTCAGAGGCAATGTGAACTGGTAAGTACTCTAGTAACCGAGAGACGGTTTTGTCCTTGCTTAGTGTCATTGGTCTACAGATGCACGGTTACATGCTCTTTTATCTCTCTGGAACAATTATGGGTTCTTCTTTGTATGGGAAACAAACATGAAGTTTAGACATTACTTCTCAGGATGAAGGCTCGTGAGGGCCTTTTAAAGTGCAAGGAGCTCGGTCTCTCAAAGAATGAGATGAAGAAGCTTCTTCCTATTGTAGATGCTAACTCTTCTGATTCAGGTGATTTTATTTTTGTTTGAATATTTGGAGGCATAAATCAATAATAGCAGTGTATTTCTCCGTGCATCTCTAGTAAGATTTTTATACTACTTGTTTTTTGAAAATATTCTCCTTTTTAATTGCAGGGGCTTTTGATGGTGTGCTCGAGCTTCTGATTAGATCTGGGAGAAGTCTCCCTGAGGCTGTCATGATGATGATTCCTGAAGCCTGGCAAAATGACAAGAATATGGATCCTCAAAAGAGGGCACTGTATGAATATACCTCAGCCCTTATGGAACCATGGGACGGGCCTGCTCTTATCTCATGTAATTGTTTTGGACAAATTTTTGTACCTCTTCAAATGCCATCATGTGCAATGTTTGATTTGTTGCCTCTTGCTCATTTCTTGTTTTGTTTTATTTTCAGTTACTGATGGCCAATACTTAGGAGCAACTCTGGATCGCAATGGGTTACGTCCAGGTAGATTTTACGTTACACGAAGTGGGCGAGTTATCATGGCCAGTGAAGTTGGTGTTGTGGATATTCCACCTGAAGATGTCCTTAGGAAAGGACGACTTAACCCTGGAATGATGCTTCTGGTGGATTTTGAGAAGCATATGGTAGTGGATGATGAAGCCTTGAAGCAACAATATTCCTTAGCAAGGCCCTATGGGGAGTGGTTGAAGAGGCAAAAGATTGAACTCAGTGACATAGTTAACTCAGTTCAAGAATCTGAGAGAGTTGCTCCAGCCATTTCTGGGGTTGTCGATGTATGTCTTGTACTACCTTTCAATAACTTCAATTTTTTCTCTCCTTGTGAGTTTGCTTGTCTAATTGTTACTAGATTTTCCTTCAATTCAGGCATCTGATGATGATGAAAGTATGGTGAATATGGGCATTCGCGGGTTGTTGGCACCATTAAAAGCCTTTGGGTACGTAGATCTTGTGTGCTGCATCAACTTTCTTGAACTTAAACTTAGGGAGCTGATGCTTCTATAAAAGTCAGTTTATGCTGATTTTGTATTAATCCCATGCAGTTATACTGTTGAAGCCTTGGAGATGCTGATGCTTCCCATGGCAAAGGACGGTAATGAGCCTCTTGGTTCGATGGGAAATGATGCTCCCTTGGCTGTCATGTCAAACAGGGAAAAACTCGCTTTTGAGTACTTCAAGCAAATGTTTGCTCAAGTGACAAATCCTCCAATTGATCCTATCAGAGAGAAGATTGTCACCTCCATGGAATGCATGATTGGGCCAGAAGGAGATCTGACAGAAACAACTGAAGAACAATGTCACCGTCTATCTCTAAAAGACCCACTTTTATCAATTGGGGAAATGGAAGCGATCAAAAAAATGAACTATAATGGTTGGCGAAGCAAAGTTCTTGACATAACTTATTCAATAAAACATGGTAGGAAGGGATTGGAGGAGACTTTAGACAGGATTTGTGCTGAAGCTCATGAGGCAATCAAGGAAGGCTACACTGTATTGATTCTTTCTGACAGGGGTATGACATCTATTCTTTAATTTACAGTTAGCAAAGCTCATGTTAACTCATGCATTTTGAAGTTTACTACAGCATAGTAATCTATCTACGTGGGCAGTGAATTAACTTCTTTTGGTTTTTTTTTTCGTGTCCAGCCTTCTCATCAAAGCGTGTTGCTATTAGCTCCCTCTTGGCTGTAGGTGCTGTCCACCAACATCTTGTAAAAAAGCTTGAGCGTACTCAAGTTGGGTTGATAGTTGAATCTGCTGAACCACGTGAAGTGCACCATTTCTGTACATTGGTTGGTTTTGGTGCAGATGCCATCTGCCCATACCTGGCCATAGATGCCATTTGGAGATTACAGGTTGATGGTAAGATCCCACCAAAATCCACGGGCGAGTTACACTCAAAGGATGAGCTAGTCAAGAAGTATTTCAAGGCAAGCAGCTATGGCATGATGAAGGTGCTTGCCAAAATGGGGATTTCAACTTTGGCATCCTACAAGGGTGCTCAGATTTTTGAAGGGCTGGGCCTTTCATCAGAAGTGATCGACAAGTGCTTTGCAGGAACCCCAAGCAGAGTTGAAGGAGCAACATTTGAGATGCTTGCTCATGATTCACTTCGTTTGCATGAATTGGCGTTTCCCTCCCGTGCTCTCCCTCCTGGAAGTGCCGAAGCTGTAGCTCTTCCCAATCCTGGTGATTATCATTGGAGAAAAGGTGGCGAGATTCACCTTAATGATCCTCTTGCTATTGCAAAGCTTCAAGAAGCTGCCAGAACTAATAGCGTGGCTGCCTATAAGGAATATTCTAAGCGCATTCAGGAGTTGAACAAAGCTTGTAATTTGCGGGGGCTTTTGAAGTTTAAAGTGGCAGATGTGAAAGTTTCATTGGATGAAGTGGAACCAGCCAGTGAAATTGTTAAACGGTTCTGTACTGGGGCTATGAGTTATGGATCAATATCATTGGAGGCACACACTACACTGGCTCAGGCTATGAATAAAATTGGAGGAAAATCAAACACAGGTGTGTGTGATGTAGTTTCTAATGATATTTGCTAATCTCTTTAAATTAGTGTGTCAGTCTTGAAGCTCGTACCTTTCACAAGAACACCATTTCTTTTTGTTTTTTTGTTATCTAAATTATTAATTCTCTCTGTATTTTTTTTATTCTGCTGAAGGTGAGGGTGGTGAACAACCATCTCGTATGGAGCCTCTTCCTGATGGTTCAATGAATCCAAGGAGGAGTGCTATTAAACAGGTCGCAAGTGGGAGATTTGGTGTTTCTAGTTACTATCTTACAAATGCCGATGAACTGCAGATAAAAATGGCTCAGGTATTTGTCAAAACAACACATTTGAACCAAAGCTTTCTTTTTATGCATCATGGTCTTGCTGTTGTCCTGGGTGTTCTTCTCTAGCCGTGCATTCCTGTTGGAACAGAGGTTCCTGTTGTTAATGGGTTTATGTTCATGGTAGATGATGTTGTGTTTGCTAAGCACCCCTGGGTGCATTGCATATTTTAACTGGTATCTTTGGCATTTGGTGAGGTTATATATGAACTGAATGTGTTTATCTTTTATTGATTCATTTTAGACTGATTATTGTATGCCTTGGATCACAGGGTGCCAAGCCTGGTGAAGGAGGTGAGCTTCCTGGTCACAAAGTCATAGGAGACATTGCAGTTACCAGACATTCTACTGCAGGGGTGGGTCTTATTAGCCCTCCTCCCCATCATGATATCTATTCAATTGAAGACCTTGCTCAATTGATTCATGACCTTAAGGTATGGGCATTTGCTGCCTCATGTGCAATGTCATTGCTTCATATCCATTCAGTTGGCCACTCCTGCTAATACCTTTTTTTTCCCTTCCAGAATGCCAATCCGTCAGCTAGAATAAGTGTCAAGTTGGTATCTGAAGCTGGTGTGGGAGTTATTGCCAGTGGGGTGGTGAAGGGACATGCTGACCACGTTTTGATCTCAGGCCATGATGGAGGTACAGGTGCTTCTAGATGGACTGGCATCAAGAGTGCTGGGCTCCCATGGGAACTTGGTTTGGCCGAGACCCATCAAACACTTGTTGCCAATGACCTTCGTGGCCGAACAGTTCTTCAGACTGATGGTCAACTAAAAACTGGACGAGATGTAGCCGTTGCGGCGCTTCTTGGAGCTGAAGAGTTTGGCTTCAGCACTGCCCCCCTTATAACACTTGGCTGCATCATGATGCGAAAGTGCCATAAGAACACCTGCCCTGTCGGCATTGCTACTCAAGATCCAGTGCTGAGGGAAAAGTTTGCAGGCGAACCAGAACACGTTATTAACTTCTTATTTATGCTAGCAGAGGAGCTCAGAGAGATCATGGCTCAGCTCGGTTTCCGTACTATGAATGAGATGGTTGGTCGTTCAGACATGCTTGAAGTTGATAAAGAAGTTGTTAAGAGCAATGAGAAGCTGGAAAATATTGATCTCTCCTTGTTACTCAGACCTGCTGCTGACATTCGCCCAGAAGCTGCCCAATATTGTGTCCAAAAGCAGGATCATGGCCTGGACATGGCTTTGGATCAAAAACTCATCAAACTTTCTGAGGCTGCATTGGAAAAAGGTCTTCCTGTGTACATTGAAACACCTATCTGCAATGTGAACCGTGCTGTCGGAACCATGCTTAGCCATGAAGTTACTAAGCAATACCACTTGGCAGGGCTTCCTGCAGATACTATCCACATCAAACTCACCGGAAGTGCAGGGCAGAGCCTGGGAGCTTTTCTTTGCCCAGGCATTATGCTGGAACTGGAAGGTGATGGCAATGACTATGTTGGTAAAGGATTATCAGGTGGGAAGATTGTAGTTTATCCTCCAAAAGGAAGCCTCTTTGATCCAAAAGAGAACATTATAATTGGTAATGTAGCACTTTATGGAGCCACAGCTGGTGAAGCATATCTTAATGGAATGGCAGCAGAAAGATTTTGTGTCCGTAATTCTGGGGCAAGGGCTGTTGTAGAGGGTGTTGGAGATCATGGCTGCGAGTACATGACAGGTGGGACCGTGGTTATTCTTGGCAAAACTGGCAGGAATTTTGCTGCTGGTATGAGTGGTGGCGTTGCTTATGTTCTTGATTTGGATGGGAAATTCAAATCTCGATGCAATCTTGAACTTGTTGATCTTGATAAAGTTGAGGAAGAAGAGGACATTATGACTCTAAAAATGATGATACAACAACACCAACGTCACACAAACAGCCACCTAGCTAGAGAAGTACTTGCTGATTTTGATAATCTTCTGCCTAAGTTTATCAAGGTCTACCCCCGGGATTACAAACGTGTTCTTGCAAACATGAAAGAGGAATCTGCCTCAAAAGAGGCTGCTGAGCTGGCCGCTAAAGAAGCCGCGAAAAATGAAGCAGAGTTGAGGGAGAAAGATGCTTTTGAGGAGCTCAAGAAGCTGGCAGCTGCATCTTTGAATGGGAAATCCAATCAGGTAAATTCGTTGGTAGTCTACCTTAAATATACAACTTTTGTATTCTACTTTAATCTTCTACAAAGAAAACAAAGCTTCTCGAATTCACTATATAGATGACAGTTTAAAAAACGTAAAGCCTCTATTCACGTTTTTTGTTATTTAGTGTTTGAAACAAAGTTATGATATAACTCAGTTGCATTTAAGTTGAGCCTATTTATGCTTTATTAATGGAGCACATGTGGTTTTATGATTGGTGAAATGGTTTTTAGAATATATCATGAGATTTTGATATTCACAGAAGGTAGAAGAAGATGAATCACTGAAAAGGCCTACCCGGGTTAACAATGCTGTCAAACATAGAGGGTTTATTTCTTATAAGCGTGAAGGTGTTCAATACAGAGATCCAAATGTTCGAATGAATGACTGGAAGGAAGTTGTGGAGTCGTCAAAACCTGGCCCTCTATTAAATACGCAGTCAGCCCGTTGCATGGACTGTGGCACTCCTTTCTGTCACCAGGTAAGAGTGGTTCTACTTTTTTTCCTGCGTATTCACGGTTGGCAATTTTAAATAAAAAAAATTTCACCTTGTATCTTTTTTGACTGGATATTTCAGGAAAACTCGGGATGCCCTCTTGGAAACAAAATTCCTGAATTTAATGAATTGGTGCACCAAAATAGGTGGCGTGAAGCATTAGATAGGTTGCTTGAGACAAATAACTTCCCAGAGTTCACTGGCAGAGTGTGCCCTGCACCTTGTGAAGGTTCCTGTGTTCTTGGCATAATTGATGATCCTGTCTCAATAAAAAACATTGAATGTTCAATTATTGACAAGGCTTTTGAGGAGGGCTGGATGGTGCCGCGACCTCCCCTCAAGAGAACTGGGTATGTTTATTTTTATTGTTGGCATTATGAGTAGCTGCTTTTTTCTCTCTCCATCTTTTTGCATCTTTTGAACTGATTGCGGTTTCTTCACTGCAACTGGTCTTTTTAAATGGTTCATTGATTGGAGTGGCCATATCCTAGTGGATTGTAAAATTGAGATAGTTATCCATTCTTATGTACGAGTTTGCTATATGTTACATTAATGAAGAATGTCATTTTATATTTTTTTCGCTTGCAGGAAACGAGTGGCTATTATTGGAAGTGGGCCTTCTGGTTTGGCTGCTGCTGATCAACTAAACAAGATGGGTCATTTGGTAACTGTGTATGAGCGTGCTGATCGAATTGGAGGGCTAATGATGTATGGAGTTCCCAACATGAAATCTGACAAAGTGGATATAGTTCAACGTCGGGTTAATCTTATGGCTGAGGAAGGCATCAATTTTGTGGTCAACGCTAATGTTGGTGTCGACCCTCAGTACTCTCCTGATCAGCTTCGACAGGAGAACGATGCTGTTATTTTGGCAGTGGGTGCCACAAAACCTAGGTAAGTCACAAGTGAAGAGCTAAATATTAGATGTCATTGTTGGATTTTGCTTCCTCTTTAACAAATGGTATTGTTTTGCTGGCAAAGCGTTGGTCAATTGGGATGTGATTTTATTCTGAAGAACATTCTTGCTTGCCTGATAGAAATTCAATACCTTTACGTAGTGTGGAGGAAATAATTTTCTCTTTGGTGCAGGGACCTTCCGGTACCTGGTCGGGAGATGTCAGGTGTCCATTTTGCTATGGAGTTTCTTCACAAAAATACCAAAAGTTTGCTTGACAGCAATTTACAGGATGGTAACTACATATCTGCAAAGGGCAAGAAAGTAGTTGTCATTGGTGGAGGTGACACTGGAACAGATTGCATTGGGACATCTATTCGCCACGGTTGCACTAGCGTTGTAAATCTAGAGCTTCTACCTGAGCCACCACAAACTAGAGCTCCGGGCAACCCATGGCCACAGGTACGAACTTTTGTTTAGTTGCTGTATGTTGCCTTTAAAACTGTGTTGATGTTTTTCATAATTTCACAAACTCGAATAAGATTTCATGAGCGACTTCTATTCTTTTGTGTGGCAGTGGCCTAGAGTATTCAGGGTAGACTATGGGCACCAGGAAGCTGCATCCAAGTTTGGGAAAGACCCCAGGTCTTATGAGGTGTTGACTAAGCGTTTCATTGGAGACGAAGATGGGAATGTTAAAGGGCTTGAGCTGGTACGTGTCCATTGGGAGAAGGATGCTGGTGGGAAATTTCAGTTTAAGGAGGTCGAGGGCTCTGAGGAAATTATCGAGGCTGACCTTGTCCTGCTAGCTATGGGATTCCTTGGTCCTGAAAAGGTTAGTATTTCCTTGCTCGCCTTCTACCTTCCTTTAGATTTATTTCAATTTAGCATTCATTACCTCTTAAAAGCTGATTTATTTTTTATCCACTAAATATTGTGCATGGTTTGAGTTAGTTTGCACACCAATTCTCATGCTGTTTTGTTTTTTTCCAGAATGTGGCAGAGAAGTTGGGCTTGGAGCAAGATAATCGATCAAACTTCAAGGCAGAATATGGCCGCTTCTCAACCAACGTGGAAGGGATCTTTGCAGCCGGGGATTGCAGGCGAGGGCAGTCGCTAGTTGTTTGGGCAATAGCAGAAGGACGTCAAGCTGCTTCCCAGGTAGACAAATATCTCATGAAAGAAGAGGATGTTACCACTAGCACTGACAACACCTCTGATGAACTTCTCAAGAGGCACCAAGACCTCACCAAGAGGCATCAAGACAGCACCAAGCACACTGTCATGAAATGATATACCCATGAATTTTTCATCTGTTGCTCGCACGGTACAGAAAAGAGATGGAACTGATACACAGGGTAGATAAATCATTTCTGTGATCAATAATCGCAGAGAATGATGCCATGGAAGGAATAAATTGGGAGAACGATGTCGTGTTCCCACATGTGAAGACATGCAAGACTGGGTAGACACTGGTAGAAGTATGTGTGTAGCTGGCATAGAAGTTAGAACGATTTCGGTGTTCGTTCTTTCATAGCTTTCGGCTTGCTGGCTTGAAAATCGTTAAGCTCTTATGGTAGTGTTGAGAAATAATGTGCAGTTTTGTCTTTTGAATATTTTATGAAAATTTGTGGGGAAATTATTTGTTTCTTTATTGTCCACTTATTTGTTCTCGTGAATCTTAGGATCATTTTTGTGAGATGGATAGCCTTGTGCCTCGATGTTAATCTAATAATGTAACGGGGTGCTACTCTAAACACAGAAGTGCAAACTTCTAATGAATTTGATCTCTGAAGGAAGTTTGGAGGATGGATTTAAATCTTGCTACTGCTGATTTTTCTTGCACAGTTCAGTATTTTCTTTTCTATCACTCTTCCCTATAATCAACTGTGTTAAGAGATTCGCAGGAGGTTTGTGAGCTATAGGTAGCAATATCCTATGCAATACTCCTTCGAGGTACTAAAAAAAAAAATATAACCGATGAAAAAGAGGTTCTGCCAAACTGTTAGGAGCTCGCCATAGGTAAAAGCTGTCAGTACCAAGATTTAGCCACATTTAGTCTCTGTAATCTAGTTTTGTCTTGGCTGTTGAGTTGTAGGAGTGATGTCCCTGGAACTAAATTGAGGAGACCAGATCAATTACAGAAAAAGGATGATAACTTGCCAGGAAAAAGCCAAAATAATGCAATGGTAACAGGAGAAAATTACAGAAATTTTGACAGAATGTATCCTCCTCACTTCGAAAGACATTAAGGCATTGTTTCATCCTTTCCTTATTCACATCTCCATACATATGTAACAAGGGCTAATAGTAGTACAGAAAGGATGGGATTTTGTACCAGAAAATAAGACAGCGGTGCCCTTCCTTCATTAGCTTATTGGTCACAGAGTCAGAAGACGCCACCCAGCTGCAAGAGGTGACAAAAGGAATTGGTTTTGCGAGGAAAAAATATTTTGATGAAACAAGCAGAAGAAGTTGAAACTGTATTCATTGTCCCTCCCAATTCCTTGCTCATAGTTCCTTAGTTTATAGACAACATAAGTTTTAAATGAAAGTGGACAATTTGAAAGCACCTAATCAAAGATCCCTCATTTTGTTCAGACAGTGAGGATTTTTTAGGAAAAAATTCTCAAAGAAGATTTTCTATAATTGTTTCTTCTTTTTATTCATCTCCATGTGTTCTTAACTAATATCTAAAACTATTATCCTGGACAGAGCTGGGGTTCACTCGTGCAAATTGGTGATGCTTGTTTGGTTCAGTTAGCCAAATTCAAACAGTTCCTCATAGTCATATTTTTGTGACCCTGTCAAAATGTTAAGAATCCTAAAGCAAAGGTTACAAGATCTCATTATCATAACTTCCGGGCTTCTGATGTCTCTTTATGCTCCAACAATTGAATTACATGAATGGAAAAAAAAAGCAATGCTTACCAGAACAGCCTCAATTTCCCTTTCTGAGACAGGTGTGCGTTTTGGCTGAAGAGAAGCTTTGCCTCCCTCGGCAATATTGACTGGTGACGCGGGAACTTCTGAGCTTGACATGATAAAATGATGAATCTCTGTATCTGTTGACGCGGCTTGAGTTTGCGGGACAAAACCTATGCAGAAGAAAACAATAAATGATTTGAGATCATGAGGAATATAAGAAGAAGAAAAAAAGGCAAATAAAATAGTGAGAATAGTGGACAACAAATACATAAAATTCTGAAACTGAAATTTACATTATTCATCCAAAAGCAGAAATTTAGAAAAGTCTCATTGTGCACATGTACAATAAATGCAGATGATTGGCTAGTGCCACATTTAGTGATCAATCAAAACATGTGACCACCAGAGTCATAAATCAAATTGCATTATGATGATGATGATAATACTTGAACTCAACTGTCACCTGACAAGGCAGCATCCATGCTTTCACAACTTGATATTTGAACTCACTCTGACTCATAAACTTATTCCTCTTGCAATAGTTGCTTAATATGATATAAATAAGATGAACTACTGGCACCTTCTAGCAGTATAAAAATAAATCTGTAAATTTCCTTTATAAAAAATTGGAACTTTTGACCTCTACCATCGATTCATCTATATAGCATCATAAGTCACGTTATCAGAATCTAATTTCTCAGACAATCACTGCCTTCGTTCTAGCCATCTTTTATCCCTCCACTATAAGTTCCCAAATAATTCTTCAAATTCCAATATATTTATCTCACAAAAGCTTATAATTTATGCTTGAATACAGAGCAAAAACACAAGCAACTTGTTTTTAGATTCCACTCAACCAACCAACTCCAAAGGTCAATCACCCTATCAATTACAGCTAAATTGGTCAAAAGTTTTCAAAGATCACAACTTTAGATTCATTAGAATGGAGCCCATTTCTTGATTTCTAAAAAAAATCATACTGGAACCGAAATTCAAACAGAAAACAGCTATAAATGCAGCAAAAAGTTAGTTATGAAGGCAACAAAAAGGAAACGAGAAAAAAAGGAAGAAAAGGGAACCTGAAGATGAAGAATTTGCGTGTCTTTGAGGGAATTTAATGCGTGGAATTCTCTTGACCGCGGCTGCTGCTGCTGCTGCTCCTCCCATTTCTCCCTTCAAAGTTCCAAACTTTACCTTCCTCTTTGTCTACTTGCAGAAAGACGCAATCCTATCTGTCACGTAGACTACAAGATTTATCTTTCTGGGGTGGACCCAACTAGTTTTAAATCTATTGGGCTGGGCTTAACGGATACAATTAGGTTGGGCTAACCTATTAGAAGCCCCTGAACTCTGTTTTTATCCTTCTCGACTGGTTCTCAAGTTTCAAAATTTATTTCTATAATCATCTATTCGTGTTTTAAAAAGACTGGACACGACAAGGCTTGGTTCTCTTGGCCTTTTTTAATTATTTTATTTTTATATTCTAAAATTAAATATTACAAAGATATTTTTAAAATCATATGATTATATAATATTTTCCAAATAAGATTGTACCTTTTTATTGTAATGCTAGCAATTATTTTATAAATAACTATATATGAACTTAATATGCATTAATATTTTAAAATCTCTCATGAATTTTCCATAAAAATAATTTTTTTTAATTTTCTAGCTCTGTTTGTTTTATAAAATTATCTCGAATTAATTATTTTTATATTCTTACATGCATTACACAAAATGATAAAGAAATATTTGTTTATTAAAATTTATTTTTCAATGATAAGTTTTTGTTCAAAAACCAAATCACAAAAAAAATTATATATAGAAAATGAATAAACAAAGAAAAAAAAGTGTTAACTACAAAATCCTGGCAAAAATTCAGAAGAAAAAACTATTTCTTTTTAAACCTAAAAGAACCCAATTGAACATTATCTTTCTTTTAGGGACTGTTATGTACTCTAATTTTCAAGAAACGACCTTGAAAGAAACACAAAATAAATCTTTCACCGACTTCTCTCTCATAAAACCCAAGCTCTTTCCTTTCTGAATATATTGTGGTGCTGAAAGAGAGCGAGAGACAGAGCGCAAAATAAAAAAATGGCCGCAGCAGGAGCATTAGCAGCGCCAGGCCAACTTAACCTGACAGAATCACCTTATTGGGGTTCGAGAAGCGTTGATTGTTTTGAGAAATTAGAACAGATTGGTGAAGGCACTTATGGGTCAGTCCAGTTTATCAATCTCCTCTTTTTTTTTTCTTGTCTTTAAAGGTCGGATCTTTTTTGGTTATTTTAAATTCTACTAATTTTCAATAAACAATATTATTAACTCAATTCTGTGCATTAAAGATTCTTTCTTTTAGCTTGTGGGTGTGGATTTTCAATCGGGTCTGGAAAATTAGCATCAGGGTTTGTAAGTGTTTAGAGAAAGAAAGGTTTTCTTTTTTTGGCGTTGTGGGGTATAGAAGTTTAGCATTATGGTTTACAGGCATTTACAGAGACTAGGGTTTTGTGCTATTATTTCTTTTCAAGTTCAGGAAACAATCTTTGACCGATCATGTGCTAAATATTGTCTCAGAATTGCTTCTTTTAACTTCTGGGTAGTAGGTTTTCGGGCATGTAGAGTAAATTAGTGGTTTAAGCTGTTGGATTCTAAAAGAGTAATGCTCTGTATCAAGAGTTTTTTAATGAAACCATCATGAATACAGGCAATGGAAGAAGCAATAATTTGATGCAACTCTCTAGTCGTCTATTAATGCCTGATTTGAGATCATTTTGTTAGAAACTTTTTTCAGGTTTCAAAGCATTACTTGTTTTAAAATGTTTTTCTTATTGGATGTCTTAAAAGGTTGTTGATCGGATATTGATAGTTGCATTTGGGATAAATTGGAGAGATCAGAATTGGATGTGCTACATGGAATTTTTGCCAATTATGTTGATACATGCACTTTTGATATTCTGTGATGCTTGTCTCCTTGGAATCATGAGTTTGGTCTTCGAGGTGCTGCAAGTGATTAAAAATAATATTATGCCTTTGCTTTATCTTGTGGTTAGCTAAGCATGAAATTAGCTAAAGAAACCTCAGTAAGATAGAGAAAAGGATAATGCACAAAAATGGAGAAAACATAATCTTCCTAGTTGACAAGTGAAGGACTACTTAAATAGAAGATCTTGCTGACCTGACCTCTTAGGGTTATCCTTCAAAAAGCACCATGATGAAGCAAAGAAAATTACATCATCTGAACCTTGCTTGGTTTTAACTATCCTTGAATATTCAGGGGAGGTGCATAATTGAATGTGACTATATTTGGAAGATTTTTTTAAGCAAATAGGATGTTTTGTGGTAGGTTGCTGGAGTTTTTGAACAAGAAGTAGTGTGCTAAATACAGGGGAGGGAGAGATGTTAGAAAAACCATCAGTTGCAAATGGTTTCAAGTTTCAACATCAAACCCAAAAGTCATCGTTTTGTTATTAGAATTTAGATGTCTCAAGAAATTGACTGACATACACATCTTTGTCCTAATTAGGAGGAATATTCATAAATACCAGTAGGTTTAATGGAACATATTGGCTAAAAAAAAGCCTAAGACTGGGAATTTCCTGAAAGTCTTTAGCAGCACTAAATTCCAAACTAACCCCCTTCCCTCAGGAAAGGGAAGAAGTTTCACACATATGCCCATGCAAAAAATAAATCCCAAAACAAATTGTTGACCTAGCAGTAATCTATTTAAAGCTTTTGATGTCAAGAATAAAGTTTACACTAGTTACTGTTCCATGTAGAAATCTCTTAAGAATCTAAATTATTGACTTTGAAAATATTTTTGAAATGACTGGCAAATTTTTTTTCACATTGCTGTATCATTCTTGTAAGCTTAGATGTTTAATTTTTATACATATAATGAGCTACTGACAAAATATTAAAATTAACTGTAGTTGGTTAAGATACAATGATAAATAACATAAAAAGATTTAATAAAAAGAAAAAAAATCATCATAAAACATGCATATTTGAGATTAGTGCTGTTTTGTCAAAGCTGGGATTTCGAGTCTTAGCCCCTCTTTGTTTGCAAGAATACCAATGAGCTTTAACTCTCATTGTAATGGCTGTTAAATTCTTATTTCTTATTGTGTATGCAAAATATCATTGGATTATTGAAGTGGAACTTTCGTGCAAGTTTGATTGCCTGAATAAAGACTGATGGAAAAAATATTTTCCTGTTCTAGAGCTTGTGATCTCTTAGTTTCTGCTCTAGAAATCTTGTTTCTTGTACTTGCTCTCTTGTGATTGTTGACAATGATAGCAGGAACTTGACTTGCACTTGTGTGCGTCACTTTCTTCTTGCAGCCAGGTTTACATGGCTAGAGAAATAAAGACAGGTGAAATAGTTGCTTTGAAGAAAATAAGAATGGACAATGAGAGAGAAGGGGTGTGTTTTATATTCTTGTTAAACATATTCATTTATATAGCTAGATCAATTGGTAATTCGTGATTTTGAGCACATGATTTTGTAAGACGATGCTGATGGTAAATCATCCATAGCTTCCGGCTGAACTTGTAGATTTTGTATTTTCTAACAACGATCTTAAACTTTCAATGGGCTAATAGAATGGACTGTTTAATAAAACATTTATTAACAGCCATACAAGAAATCAAAATTCTGAAGAAGTTACATTGTGAAAATGTTATTAAACTGAAAGAGATAGCGACATCTCAAGGTAATGTTAAGCAATGCATGTATTTCTGCAGTTTCCTATAACAGCGATACGGGAAATCAAAATTCTGAAGAAGCTACACCATGAAAATGTTATTAAGCTAAAAGAGATAGTGACATCTCAAGGTAATGCTATGAATACTCTTAGTTACTTGTGCTGCATTCTTTATTCACCTCAAACTGTATTGTTAACATGTTTCCTTCAGATATCTTATGTTGTGTGACTGTTATGTTGTGTGACTGTTATGTTGTGTGAGTGTTTTCAGGCCCTGAGAAAGATGATATAGGAAAGCCAGGCAAGTGCTCTACCTTTGCTTGTGCAATGCCTATCAATTGGTCTCTCTGTCTGTTTTGCAAAACGTTATCTTATTTGAAGTCAATAGCTGTTGATTTCTGGCTCTGCTTACAGATGATAACAAGTATAAAGGTGGGATTTACATGGTTTTCGAATACATGGACCATGATTTGACAGGCCTTGCTGATCGTCCTGGGATTAGATTTACAGTTCCACAGATTAAGGTATTCTATTAGACTTAATGAAGTTCCTTTTTCTTGACAATAAGAATATCATGTGTAGCAGTTCTTTGCCCTCTCTTGCTTTGTCTTTTTAGAATACATGGACCATTATTTGACAGGTCATGCTTATTTCTCTTGCAGTGCTACATGAGGCAGCTTCTAACAGGGCTTCACTACTGTCACATAAATCAAGTGCTTCATAGAGATATTAAAGGTAGCTGTTAAAGCAAGCTAACTTACTATTGGATCTAGTTTCTCACCTCTTGAGGCCTGAAATCTTGTTTTTAATTTAGGTTCTAATCTTCTTATCGACAATGAGGGTAATCTGAAGCTTGCAGATTTTGGTCTTGCCCGATCATTCTCAAATGAGCACCAATCAAATCTTACAAATCGTGTTATTACTTTATGGTACAGGTAAACAATAAATATGACACCTTGAACTTAGAATAATGAAAGTTTGTGCTTTCGTTTAAGGAGTATAAACTGGTTCTTCCCTGCTAAGAGCTGAAGGCTGGAAAAATGAGGAAAGTAAAATAATCTTAACACCTGCTAGCTCTCCATTTTGAGCAGGCCCCCAGAATTGCTGCTTGGGTCGACAAAGTATGGTCCAGCTGTTGATATGTGGTCTGTTGGTTGTATCTTTGCAGAACTTCTGCATGGAAAGCCAATTTTCCCTGGGAAAGATGAGGTAAATCATTTTTTGCACAACACTGGAATGTACTATTAGAGATGCTAAATTATAATTGTTGTACTATATATAGATTATGCTTGATTGGGTGGCCTGCATTAGACTTTTATCTGGGAATTTCCATTGTCTAGTTAGTATTAAGAAAAGAAATAATAATTTATTGAAAAGTTTATACATATTTGCTGCTTATATTTAGTTCATGGTCATAACTAAAGGTGTAGTTATCATACCAATGTCTTGAAGTATCTCTGGTTGAATGCTGTAGCCTGAACAACTAAATAAGATTTTTGAGCTGTGTGGAGCTCCGGATGAGGTTAACTGGCCTGGAGTTTCAAAGATTCCTTGGTACAACAATTTTAAGCCAACAAGGCCTATGAAGAGACGTCTCAGAGAGGTTTTTAGACAGTAAGTGAGATAATGTCATTGAATCTATCTTTTACTTATCCATGTAATAGGAATTTGACACTGGTGTTGGGTTATTTTTATTATTTTTCTTAGTATATAGGACTTGTCATTGGCTTGGCCAAGTTTTTTTCTCTCAGGTCACGGAGAACACCTGAATCCCAGGGAAAGGGGGGGATACACAAACCACTTGGACCAGCCAAGATGTGTGTAGTTTTTGGATTAGTCAAAGTACATCTATGATATCTATTTACTCTGTGTTTCTGTCACAGTTTTGACCGCCATGCCTTGGAGTTGCTGGAGAGGATGCTGGCTCTTGATCCTGCTCAGGTATCCTTTTAGGAAACATCTCTCTATTTTATGCTATTTGATTGATTATTTTGATCAGAGCATCAGATGCCTCTTGTGTCCTATACCATTGGTTTGGTGTTTGAAATTTTGTTCATGTGAAAGTTTATCATATAATTTACTGAATTGATTTGATCATTTCAAAAAGGTCAGTACGGAATATTATTGATTTCAAAAGATATCTTGAAGGGGAAAGTGGATCGATGGATGGGATTTCTCAATGTCTTACAGTAGCTTGTTTTCTAAATTATATCATTTGGTAAATGCAGCGACTTCTGTATGACTCCTTTAAATGATTGAAACTTCTTCAGGGCCTTCTGTATGATTCTTTAAATGATTGATTTTTTTATAATAAAAAACCCTGCTGATATAGGCAATTTATTTCTATTTCAAAATATGCATCACAGTAACAATTAATAAAGAACGAAAGAAATTAACAAGCATAACAGATGCATATATACCTGTCGTTTCACTAAGAAATCTGATTATCCACATGTATCTATTAATTATGTTCCTCTATATGGTTTAGCCAAAGATGCATATGATGCTGAGTATTTCATTTTATGATGCTTTTGTTAAACAGAGAATTTCAGCCAAGGATGCACTTGATGCTGAGTATTTCTGGACTGACCCACCACCATGTGACCCCAAGAGGTTTGGTTTTGTTCTATAGTACATGGTACTGGACTGTCTTACTTGGTATTTTTCCTGATCAGCTTCCTTTTTTCTGGTTCAGTTTACCAAAATATGAATCATCGCATGAGTTTCAGACAAAGAAAAAGCGCCAGCAACAAAGACAGCATGAAGAAAATGCCAAAAGGCAAAAACTACAGCATCCACAGCCACATTCCCGTCTTCCACCCATTCAGCAGTCTGGGGCACGCCCCCAAATGCGGACAGGGCCTAATCAGTCCATGCACGGTTCTCAGCCCCCAGTTACAGGTCCTGGACATTATGGGAGGCCTCGCGGACCTCCTGTTGGTCCAGGTAGATACCCTTCAAGTGGAACAAGTGGGGGATACAACCACCAGAGTCATGGTGGCCAAGGGGGAGGAGGTTATGGCAGCGGTCCATATCCTCCACAAGGACGAGCCCCACCATATCCTTCCGGTGGCATGCCTGGTGGTGCTCCACGTGGTGGAGGTAGTGGATATGGAGTTGGTGCTCCAAATTATCCTCAAGGTGGTCCATATGGTGGTTCTGGTGCTGGCCGTGGCTCAAATATGATGGGAGGAAACCGCAACCAACAGTACGGTTGGCAGCAGTAACTTAGAGTTGTGGGGAATTGTTGGCGGTAGAAGAATTTCCCAACGCATCTGCAGAACAATCAGGAGATGCTACTCTGGTGGAAAAAAAAGGTAGGCTACTAGCTTCGTTAGGGTAAATGATAATGCAGATTCTTATTCTCAAATGTGAACCGAGGAATGCTCCGCTTTTTGGTAGGACATATTCCTGTATCTATAACTCCTCATTGCGATGGTTTGGCTGAATAGTCGTGTCTGGTCGTTACTGTACGTGATAAACGATATTTTTAATTCAAGAATGACTTTATTTTGACTTGGTAGGCCTCCCTGTGAAAGATGAGATAAAATAGCCAGTGCAAATTATCTTTGAAAAAACTTCAAGTTATAGGATTTCAAATATGAAGGGCCAAGTATAAACATGAAGATCAAAGAATACGCAGAGGTCTTCCAGAACACAGATGTGTTGAACCAGATATCTCAAGCATTTGGCTCAATGCCATTACAGCCCTTTTTAGTACCTTTTGAAAGAACTTCAGCATGAAAAGCAAGATTCTATTCCCAGAAAAAATGATCAAGGGATTCTCTTTATAAACTTGAATTGTTATTTTTTTAATGCACAGGCAAATGCCTGCCATTAGCAGAGGTGATGTTTTTGGTGAAAAACTCAATATAAACTATACTTTGGAATCATAGCCTTTCCCAAACTAGCGGGAGGAGGAAAAACTGAACTCAAGAAATGACAGCGCCATTCTCATCACTTTCGATTTGTTCGTCTCCCTCCTTCTCAATTCTGACACCCAGCTCTTCTCCTTTATCCAGGCTGTTGTAGATCCATTCTGGGAAGTAGATTTGGTTGCTGTTCTCTGCCTTATCATCGATAGCCTCCCTCCCTCCGACCATTTCAAGCAACACCATCCCGAAACTATAAACATCAGATTTATAGGACACGTGCCCAGAGTACCTTGATAAAACTTCAGGTGCAATATCTGTAGTCATGGACACGGAACTCTGATCCTTGGAGCATAGCTTTGCTAGACCGAAATCACAATTTTTTGGATTGAAATGGTCATCTAGCAAGATGTTATGACATCTTCGGCTTCATTTTTATTTTGACATTTCATCATAAAAAAAAATTAAGATAGAGAGAATCAAATAGCTATCAATAGAGAACGATTTGTACTATTCTAAATAGTGATTTTAAGATATAAATTTAAGTATGTTTTCATTTTATTATTTATATATTCTTAATGATTAGATATAAATATTTTTATATGCTATGAAATCGAGTTCTATCAGGTGGAACAAGAAGTAGAAAGCCTAACATTGCCTACAAAGTCCTCTCTAAATTCTGAAGGTACATCGGCTTCTTTTTTTTTGTGATCGGGGTGTCCAAGCCAGCTTACATGCATCTCGACTATTCCTCGGGCTCGCTGAACATCCTTCAAACTCAGTAAACATATAAAGCACCACTGGAGTGACAAGCATACCACGCAAGGAAGGATCCAAGAGGACATGTGGAGAGAAGCCCTCCAACTCCACTCCTACTAAGACTCGAACTGACATTCAAATGAAAATGGCGGTCACCAACACCACTGAGCTACCACCTTGCAGGTAGGTACATCGGCTTTTGATATTGCTGGTGATGCTAATCGAACGTGATCACCATCTACATCGATTGAATCTATAAATTTTCTAATGTAATATGAGATATGTATTTCATAATTATTAGTTTTAATATATCATGTAATCTTATTATATTCGTATAAATATATATTTATTATTAATAAAATCTTCAATTATTTTTAATATTTAATTTATGAATCTAATATAATATTAACACCAAATAAAAAATAACACAATTTAATAAAAGTTGCATGTTAAAAGAGACTTCTTAAAAAGTCAGTTGAAAAGTTTAATATTTTTTATTTTTTATATTAATAAATCAAAATAATTTAAAAGGTAAAAATAATTAATTAAAAAAAAACATGTGTTTTATTTCTTTTAGGTTGAGCTTTCCAACTTTTATTTGCGCCATTTTTTACCTTACGTGTAGTTGTGTGTAATATTTTTGAGTCCGTGACGGTTTGAAAGAAGAAGAAAAAAACAGTGCTAATTTTATGATAAAAAATTAAAAACTCGAATTTAACACCCGACCAAGAGAGGGCCAAAGCAGCTCCCATCGGCCACGCGACTCAGCATCATTCAACACGTGTCTTAAGAATCTTTTTCATTTCCAAGTCAAACATCTTCCTTGTCAGATCCAAACACATCAAAGCCTGACTTTTACTACTTTAAGCACCACGAGACGCCACGTAATGACTTCTAGATTTCCACACTGGGCCCAACTCAATCAAATCAAATCCCCAACACCCAGATCCAACCTCCACGTACCCCTTAATCCATCTCTTCCGTCCACGTCTCTCTTAGACAACCCCAAATTAGTGGCTTTTGTTGATCCCATGTGGCAGCGTACAAGTGGGCAAAGAGCAATCAACGGCTAACCTTCATCTGCTTTAACTTGATCATCATTGCTTAAATGTTTTATATTCCCATTTCGCTCCTTGTGTTAATCCTTTTCCACTTCAAAACCTTTCTCTTTCATGCAAAATGAAGTTGGCCCCAAATATTTGCTTTTTGTGATTAATTTGGTACTCTAATACTTGAAATTTGATTTCATTTGCGATAGCTTGTAGATTCTTTTATAAGGAGGAGGATGAATCAGCTCAGCGAGATCAAGACGTTGAATTCTCGTCGGAGAAGAATAAAAATCCGAGGATTGAAGTATACGTGTCAAAATAATAAATCCGATGTCACCATCTCCGGCGGGGATGGTGGCAACGAGAGGAAGAGGGATGATTTGTGTGGTGAAGAGAAAAAAGCAGGAGAAAGTTTTGGTGCAAAAGCTAGTGATGACGGTGGCTCGAAGGAGATATCAATATCGTTAACATCGCCGAGAAATGATGTTGTTTTGGAAGATGAAACTGTTTTATCATATGGGTCGGTGTCTGTTATAGGGGGGAGGAAAGAGATGGAAGATACAGTGAAGGTGGAGTTGGGATTTTTGAGTTTTAATGAAGGTGAAAAGAAGTATGATTTTTATGGTGTTTATGATGGACATGGTGGAGCTCTTGTGGCGGAGGCGTGTAAAGAGAGGTTGCATAGAGTTATTGTGGAGGAGATAATGGAAGGAAAGGAAGGGGGTGGTGGTGTGGAGTGGGAGAAGGTGATGGAGGAGTGTTTTAGAAAGATGGACGAGGAGGTGGTGAAGGATAAGATGATGGGGTCTACGGCTGTTGTTGCGGTGGTGGGGAAGGAGGAGGTGGTTGTGGCTAATTGTGGGGATTCGAGAGCTGTGATCTGTAGAGGTGGGGTTGCCGTGCCATTGTCAGTTGATCATAAGGTAATGATTTTTGAGTTTGTTGAAATTGATCGAATTTTTCCCACCTTCAATATCGATTTAGACCATCAATCTCGTAATTGTGTGAATCTATTTGCTAGTTTCATGACTTAAAATTTTCCGGGATTTTATTCTCAGATATGAAATATGTCTGTTAACCTAATCAAGATCAAAAGAAGGTTCCATGGAATTTCTATCTAGGTTGTGCTGTTTAATTACTATTAAAATCGTTTGGTAATATTATATAGAATCTTTTGATGATCAGATGGTCCACCCTATATAATCTTTTAGCCCAAGGTCCTATTAAAATTTAAAAAGAATATGGTAAGACTACAAAATATTGTAAAATATGATGACAATGACGATATCTGTGGTGATAATTTTCTCCTGAACTGGACAGACTTGCTGCAAATAATTTGGGGGAAAAACAATCAGAATTAACTCACTCCTTCTGGGGTTGTGCAGATAATTTAAGGGTTTGGTCTCTCTTTTTTAATGTTTAAAATGAATAATTCGTTGACATCTTTTTTTTTTGCTAAGCCTGACAGACCTGATGAGTTGGAGAGAGTTGAAGCTGCTGGTGGAAGAGTTATAAACTGGAACGGGCACCGTGTTCTAGGAGTTCTTGCCACTTCAAGATCTATAGGTATGTGAATCTTCATCAGTTATTACATCTCAGGACCTGGATTAATTTGTTCTGTCGGGATTCTTCCATGGCGGCTTCTCTGTGCAAGTTTTCATCTAGTTTTAAGAAATGCTATGAATTTGTATATTTTATTTTTTTTAATTAATTAAGGTCTCGAGAGAGTTTTCAGTAGACCTTGCAAACTAACGGATTGATTTACGAAATCTTTTTAAATTTAAATGTATAATTAGTATAAAATGCAGGCCTTACAACTGGGGCAGAGCACAACCAGATCACTTTAATCAACGAGTAAACTGCTGTTAACCATCCTTGAGAACTGTTGTGATTACACTTATCTATCATTTAAAACTAATTAACAGTGATTTTATTTCAAATTGTTAGAGAATAATATAAATCATATTCTGGGGCCTCACTTACAAGCTTAAGCTTTTAGGTGAGATGGTTCCTTAACATGGTATCAGAGCCTTGTTGACCCAGCGGTCACGAGTTCGAATCTCACCACCCCCATTCTATTTGATAAAAATCAAGCACAAGGTAAAGTGGGCCTGTGTGCAAGTTTCAAGCCCAAAAGGGCTTTCACTTGAGGGGGTGTGTTAGAGAATAATATAAATCATATTCTGGGGCCTCACTTACAAGCTTAAGCTTTTAGGTGAGATGGTTCCTTAACACAAATATAGAAATTCAGCGATGTCATCAGGTCATATTGAAAATATATTTTGGCACGAGCAGGATTAAGAGATTGAATTTCATGAATAAAGTGTTATCTGTAATGTAATTATCGTAAATTTTACTGTAAATCAAAAAATCCCATCAATACTATCTTTTTCCTTCGTTGCATGGCTTTAACATCGTGATGCAGGTGATCAGTATCTCAAACCATTTGTATCCTCCAAACCAGAAGTCACCGTGAATAAGCGAGCTGGAAAACGATGAGTTCCTCGTACTAGCCAGTGATGGCTTATGGGATGTCATCTCCAACGAGTTCGCATGCCAGATTATAAAGAGATGTCTGCATGGCCGGATGAGGAGGAAGTCCCAGGGAGTTGTGAGCGAGAGCTGCCGCGCAGCGGAGGCCGCAGCGGTGCTTGCCGAGCTAGCAATGGCTCGGGGCAGCAAAGATAACATCAGCGTGATCGTTGTTGAGCTCAAAAGGCGCCACCGTGTTTCCTGTTAATGGTATAACTAATATGTATATGCGTATACTACGGTATATTTATTTTTTCCCATTGTATTCGACCTTGAATTTATTTTTCTTACAGTTACTATAAAAAAAATGTTTATGGTAACTGGCCGTGGTTTTGAGTTGAAGTAGAAGTTCATGATCCATCTAATTATTATTTCTTAAGTTGTAATGGCTCTTCAATAATGATATTGAAGGCTGCTGCCAGATTCATACTGCTGCTACTATTGTTTCTTTTTGCTGTTTCTGAGCGCATCTTGCCACAGAAAAATAAAGAATGGGCCAAGAACACCTGTAAAAGACTCATCATTTTGCATTTGATCCTTTCTGGACAGTAATCATCACAGGAATAGTGTTCAGACATGATTCCCCTAAACAAACCGTTTAGCAGCACGTGTGAGGTTAAATCAGTAATAATTTGCGGATGTTAGTGTAAGCCATCTTGCTTTTATTCAAAGGTTCGGTCCTAAATTCACCATAATCACGTTGGATTAAGTACTGATTTATTCTGTCATATTCGAGGTTCAGTCGCGGTTGATTAAGGGTATTTTTGGTATTGTGGTTTTTAGTTGTTGCTATTGTGCTTGAGATTTAAAAAAACTAATTTTATTAAAAGTATTTTTTAGTTATGGTTTATAACTGAAATGAAAGTGTTTAGTTAAAATTATAGTTAAATTTGAGATTAAATAAAAAGAAATTTCATGTGTTTTGTTATTATGTTTTTCATATTGTTATTAACTTGTGAAATTACTTTTAAAAAATCAAAAAAAAATATTTAAATTAAAAAAATTATTTTAAAATATAATGTCAAACAACTACTAACTTTACAAGTTTTCAAAGAAGCAATTTAATTTATTTTCATTTAAATTTAACTAATTTTCTTTTAATTATTATTTATTTCATTTAAATTAATAAATTAATTTAAATTAATTTTTTATTTAATTTCTTTTCCTATCAACTTTTAACCCAATTTGTTTATTTAAAATAATTTTTAAAATCGAAATTTTCTTATAAATTCATTCTCTTTAATTTTTTCAATATCAAATTAGATTGTTATTTTTTGAATTTGTAAATTTATTAAATAGATTTTCTTTATAATTTTATATTTAAAATATGAAATTAGTTGAAAATTAATTCTTTTTATTAAATCTAGGTCTAAAAGTTTTAAAGATTATAAGTTTAGAAAAATAATATTGAATTAATATTAATAAACTAATCAAACTTATTAAAACAGTTAAGTTAATTACTCAAACTTATATTTTTCATGTTTATTTGAAAATAATTGGCCCTATAAAGGGGAGTGATTTGCTTATATAACGATGCAATAAAACAAAAACAGCTGATTTTTTTTACCTTGCTTTTATCATGTCTCTATAAAAATCCAACTAAAACATAAAATGAAAAGGCAAGAAAGGTGCTGGGAAAAATTGCACAAATACGTAGTCTCTACCTAAAAGGCATTCACAAAAATAAACGATCCTCAATTGGATTAAGGGCCTGTTTGGCACAGCTGTTGCAGCTGTAGTTGTTGTGGTTGATGTTGAAAAAAAGTTGGTTTCTGAAAAGCACTTTTAGCTGCGGTTCATAACTGAAATTTATGTTTGGTTAAAACTGTGGTTGATGTTGAGTTTAATGAAAAACAGTTTTGTGTGTTTGGTAACCATGCTTTTCATATTGCTCTCAACTTATGAAATTAATTAAAAATACACATGTATACACACACAAACATATGTACACATATATAAATATTTTGTTGGAATGATTTTGTATATTTATTAATAATTATTATAATAAAATAATTGAAATAATCAAACTACTTGCAATTCCATCACGGACTAAATCCATACGTGAACGCGTCTGCAATTACTGACTATTTGATCGAGGAACAATATCTAATAAAATATCTTCAGGAATAAAATTAAGATTGCGATCATATTTAACAAAAATAATATCACATTATGATCATCTTCTAGTAAATTAAATAATAACGTTTGCAAATTAAATAAAATATTTTATTTTATCATCAATATTTTATACGATTTATTCTGTTTTATTATTATTATTTAAAATAAAAATGAAAAAACCATGAGATGAAAATGATCATTATCCTTGTCTCCTTGTCCTTCTGTGTTCTCCTCCAATCCCTTTTCACCCGTCTCAAGCCCACTAACAGGCACAGCCTTCCTCATGGTCCTAGTGCCATTCCCATTATTAGTTGGAATCACGCTTCCCTGCACAGGTGAGAGTTATGACAAGGAAAATCTGTGAGCCACTTGAAGAGGACTCTTTCCGGCCAATTCTCCACCACTACGATGGCAATCTCACTTCTGAAATCCTCCATCCATCGCGTCTGCGATTCCGTTTTGTTGAAGTGTTTATTCATCTTCTGTTTTGTTGCTAAGAAAGAAAGAACCAGTGTTAATCAATGACGGATTTGCTTGCTTCTCTCTCTCTCTCTCTGGTGAAATTAGGATGCAAAGCAGAGGTAGAGTGTGCCGCAGATGCAAAAGCAACTCTCAGTTGCTTTTGCAACTGCGGCTGAAATTTTAATTCATTGGTGGGGCCCACCATATAATTTCACCTTCCCGTTTGGTAAATCTACGTTTGGCTCTGCGGTGAGCCTCAACCGCAGGCCACACCGCAGAGCCAAACACTCACTAAGTATTGATTTATTCTGTCATGCTTTTTAGGAAAATGTTTTTTTGATGTTTTTTAAAGTGTTTCTTATTTAAAATATATTTTTTTTTTTAAAAAATTATTTTTGATAAAAATAATTTAAAAATATTAAACATTTTTTTTTGTTTTTCAAAAACACATTGATAAACACTCGCCTTCACCAATCACCAAGGCGTGGCATGCCCAAGTGCACCGTCGTTTTTGATGCTGTCTTCCTGCCTGCTATCGATCAAAGACAAAATGAGGTGGTTGTCGTGGGCTCTGAAAGAGACGGGTTGTTATGATTGCAGTGACCGGAGGTGGTGGATATTTTCTCCGGCTCGTGTGGTCAATATTAATTTAACATGATATCATCCATGTGAAGTTTACTTGATTAATTAAAATAATGTTATTTTATATTAAAAATAATAATAACATTTTAAAAAAAAATCTAGGTGTTGATAATATTTTTCTAGTAAAAGAAATTAAATTATGTGAGGAGTAATTTGATACAACATGTTCAACTTGGAGTGTCTAAAGAGCAATCCAAATAATCAATAAAAATATAGTTTAACTCATAATAAATATTCAAGAAAAAAGGGGGGAAACTCATTTAAGCGAGTTGACTTGTCAACACCGTGATAAAAAAATAAATTATAAAATTTAATTTTTAATAATTAAAAAATAACAATAAGGTTTTTTTTCAATTTTTGTATTTTTTCGAATATGAAATATCTCATCCTCTACAGAATCTGCAACGAAGAAATCTGACTCGTCACTCACATTCGCAAACGGGTCCACGTGGTGTCGAGTAATTTGTCGGTGAGATTGAATACAGCACGGTCTGGACATGGACAAATAGGGGTGGTCATAGGTCCGTGCGGGTCAGGTTGATACTTCTTATAGTATTCTACTTAACTTTTAGTGATTGTCTGGTAATGTGTTTTATATTTATTTTAAACTTATTTTTTATTTAAAAATATATTAAAAATATATTAAAAATAATTAAAATTAAAATTAAAATTATTTTTTTTTCAAAAACACTTTTTTAATTTCAAAAATAATTTTTTAAAAATATTGTTGGGTTATGAATTAATTTATTAAGGTACCCGTTGTATTTATGAGGTATTTTCAAGTAAGAAAAACTAAAATTAACTTTTTAATTTCTAGTAACCTTGATTTTATTTACTTTTCATCGGAGAAGAACGGAGAATTGTTATAAATAAAAATAAAAAAGGAGTGAAGGGCATGAGAAAGAAGAAAATGTCAGACACTGGCACGAACTTCCATGCCCAAGTGTGTTCGGGATTTTTAATTTTGAAGCTAGGCACGTGTGCGTGGCTTATTGGACATTAGCGTCGTTCAATTTTATTTTTGTTTTTTGTTTTTTCTTGTCGCATTAGTTTTTTCAATTTAAATATACGTTAATATCCCTTTTATTTTTTAAATGGTGATTGATCTTTTAAATTATTTTTTGTTATAAATGCTTCAAAGAGATTAATTTAATTTTCTTTCGTTGTATTTAATATAAATTAGCTGTATTTGTATAAACTATTTGCATGTATCTATATTTTATGTTTACTATGAAAATTAGCTTATTACTTTAGTATTTAATTAATGTCAATTTTTTTTGATTTATTAGTTTAAATATTTAATTAATTATTTTATAAAATAAAATATTTTTTATTTTTGAATTAAAAACGAAAAATTATCATAGGACAATTGTGTTTTTTCTAACCAAAACATATGGTTTATTTGAAATGCTATTTTTTAAAGAATTTTTTATTCAGTAATATAAAAATAAAATTATTTAAAAAAAATTATATTTGATATCATTATATCAAAATAATTTACAAACAAACAAAAAATATTTTAAAGCAAAAAATAAAATAAAAACAATTTATTTTCAAAAACTATTTTTGAAATACAATGACAAATAGACACATATGGATGGATAAAAAAGTTCTTTACTATATAATAATTGTTTGGAGTTGCATCGCAATTTATTTTTGTTTATTTTCAAAAAAAACTCTGGAATTATTTTTTTATTTTTATTTATTTAATGTGTTATATTAAAAATAAAAAATTATTTCAATATATTTATAAATAAAAAATAATTTAAAAGATACCAAACATCACATATTCAATCATAACCACATAATTTTTAACCACGTTTTTCTTGTATGGTAACAGGTGGGCCTTTTCACTTTTATCAACACCACAAGGAATTATTTGAAATTACTTTTAAATATATGGTGCATATTGGTCAACAAAATAAAGTGTATACGTCTTTTCTTTCAATGCTTTTTAAATGTTTGATGATGTTTTTAATTCATTTTGGTCTTGTTGAGATTACATCTATATATTTACTTGATCAATACATGATATGTATGCAACAACTAGATAATTTATAAAATTTGTTTTTTTAATAATAAAAAATACATTTAAAAAAAAAAACACTTTGTAGATCCAAGTGAACAAGTAAACCCTGATTATTCCAGATTTTTATAAGAAATATGCGCTCTAACTCGGATTCGAGATTTGCTATACAAATCACAAATTTTTTATTATCACGTCACATCTTTTGAGAACAATAATTTATAAGACATTAATTCTTATAAATAAATTCTTCAAAAAAATTAATTATTTTAGTATGATTTTTTTATTTTAGTATGATTTTTTTTATTTTTTTATTGTGGAGTCAAAATAAGTCACACATATATTTATAATTAATCCGAGATTTAAATCAGAAGAATGTTATAACAACTTGATTCAGATTTTGTAATTAGTAATAAAAAATTAATATTCCTTCTTAATTCTTTGATTCTAACTTGTACTATCTTGTTTTTTTTTAAGATGAGTTGTTCTTATGCTCGTATCTAAAGCTTTTGATGTGATAAAGCCTTTTGTTCTCCAATCATGGCCTCAAAGTACTCTCCTTTATCATAATCACATATAATAATAATAATAATTATTATTATTATTATTATAATTTGGTATCAAGTTAAAGTTCGAGCTTTTTGGTCTGCTCAAAGCATATACTTTTTCTTGTTATTTTACATCTACAAAGCTGTTTTATTAACCTGGAGATACAAAAAACAAAAAAAATTACATTGCACATCGAGTAAAGGTCATGTTCAACACTGCATTTCAAACACTGTTTTTTGGAAGAAAAAAAATTCATTTTAAAATTATTTTTTTTAGTATTTTTAAAATTATTTTTATGTATTGATATTAAAAATATTTTTTTAAAAAATAAAAAAAATATTATTTTGAATTTATTTTTCTTGCAGTTACTATAAGAAAAAGTTTATGCTAACTGGCCGTGGTTTTGGTTTTTTGAGTTGAATTTGAAGTTCATGATCCATCTCATTATTATTTCTTGAAGTTGTAATGGCTCTTCAATAATGACAGTGAAGGCTGCTTGCCAGATTCATACTGCTGCTGTTTTGTTTCTTTTTACTGTTTCTGAGCGTATTGCCACAGAAAAATGAAGAATGAGCCAAGAACACGTGTAAAAGACTCATCATTTTGCTTTTGATCCTTTCTGGAAAGTAATCATCACTGGAATAGTGTTCAGACATGATTCCCCCTCAACAAACCGTTTACCAACACGTGTGAGGTTAAATCAGTAATAATGTGCTGATGTTTTAAATTCACCATAATCACGTTGGATGAAATACTGTTTTATGTTGTTGTTTTTTAAAATGTTTTTTATTTAAAATATATTTTTTATTTTTAAAAAATAATTTTTGATAAAAATAATTTAAAATAAAATGTTTTTTTTATTTTTTTTTCTTCAAAAACACATTGATAAACACTCGCCTTCACCAATCACCAAGGCGTGGCATGCCCAAGTGCACCGTCGTTTTTGATGTTGTCTTCCTGCGTGCTATCGATCAAAGACAAAAAGGAGGCGGTTGTTGTGGGCATTGAAAGAGACGGGTTTTTATGACTGCAGTGACCGGAGGAGGTGGATATTTTCTCCGGCGCGTGTGGGCAATATTAATTTGACATGATATCATCCGTGTGCAGTTTACTGGATTAATTAAAATAATGTTATTTTATATTAAAAAAATAATAATAACATTTTGTAAATAAATAAAAAGTTGCATTGGGTTAGTCAATTCTATATTATGAAATTCATTTTTTAATAAATAGATAACATTAAAGGAGATTATTAAAAAATAATAATATGTTTTTTTTAATTGTTAATGTAGCCTTTTTTTACTGCTCATATACATTATACGTGTGCACATATAAGTGGATAGAGCAGCATGCATGCAAATATTATCATAGCTGTCACGGTGAAAACTAATTGTTTCATATATTTTGTGCATACGGATTTTTGTTTTTTTCCGAATATGAAATATCTCATCCTCTACAGAATCTGCAACGAAGAAATCTGACTGGTCACTCCCATTCGCAGATGGGTCCACGTGGTGTCGTGTAATTTGTCGGCGAGGTTGAATACAGCACGGTCTTTCGCTATACTTTATAGTAATGGAGGTGTTGATTTTGAGTTTTTTTTTTAATAGCACGTGTGAGGATAAACATTTGCACGTGTTTTTTTTTTTTATTTTTTGCTTTAAGATTTTTTTATATTTATATATTATTTTGATATATTTAATGAATAAAAATAATTTCAGTCTCACTTTCAAATAAACCATGTGTTTTTGGTTAGAAAAAACACATCGTGTTGTGATATTTTTTTGTTTTTTAATTGAAAAAAAATCATTTAATTTTATAAAATTGATTTCTGGTCGAATTTCAATATGTATTCGGTGTCAAATCAAGCCTTGCAAATCCCGATGCCATCAAAAGCTATGAAAGATATTCATGGCTCTGCTCTTTTATTTTATTTACTAATAAGGATTTTGTTGGTGGATTTTTATATATATTTTATAGAAAAAAATATCATTTATATATATATAATTAGATTTTAATTACGTTTTTTTAATTGACGACCATTAATTATATATATATATATATATATCACATCAAATCACATCACGCATTATACCACACTATCCTTGCTCAATAGTAGGGCCCACATATAAACTTTAAGAGCATAGGATGCAGTCGAATTAGGGCATGGACAAATATGGGTGGTCATAGGTCCGTCCGGGTCAGGTTGATACTTCTTATAGTATTCTACTTAACTTTTAGTGATTGTCCGGTAATGTGGTTTATATTTATTTTTAAAATTATTTTTTATTTAAAAATATATTAAAATATTTTTTATTTTTAAAAATTATTTTTTAATATAAAACATAAAAAATCATATAAAAATATGTAAAAAATAATTTAAAATAAAATTAAAACTTTTTAAAAACACTTTTGAAACAGATTAATTTTTTTAAAATATTGTTGGGTTATGAATTAATTTATTAAGGTACCCGATGAATTTATGAGGTATTTTAAAGTAAAAGAAAATAAAATTAACTTTTTAAGTTCTAGGAACCTTGATTTTATTTATTTTTCATCGGAGAAGAACGAAGAATTGTTATAAATAAAAATAAAAAAGGAATGAATGGCATGAGAAAGAAGAAACTGTCAGACACTGGCACGAGCTTCCAGGCCCAAGTGTGTTCGGGATTTTTAATTTAGAAGCTAGGCACGTGTGCGTGGCTTATTGGACATTGGCGTCGTTCAATTTTATTTTTATTTTTTGGTTTTTCTTGTCGTATTAGTTTTTTCAATTTAAATATACGTTAATATCCCTTATTTTTTAAATTGTTTGGTCTGTTTTATTTTTTAAATAGTGATTAATCTTTTGATTTTTTCCCTCTATATAATGCTTCAAAGAGATTAATTTAATTTTCTCCAGTTTTCTTTCGTTGTATTTAATATAATTTAGTTGTATTTCTATAAACTATTTGCACGTGTATCTATATTTTATGTTTACTATGAAAATTAGTTTATTACTTTAGTATTTAATTAGTATTGTTGAAGCTAAAATAATATGGGTGTATTGTATATTTGATCAAGAGAAGCAGTGGAATTCTGCAGATAGCTTGAAGAGAAAGTAAAGAAATAAGAGAGAAGATAAAAACGAGAGGGAAAAGAAAATTTCAATTGTATTACTGGCAAAAGTATACTGCATACCTTTCTTGTGAGCTACAGTAGACTATTTATAAAACCACTCTAACAAACTTCTACATATTCTAGAATATACACGTATATTCTAGAATACATATTTTAATACTATATTTATACTCTATCAAGTATCAGTAACTTTTTTTGATTTATTAGTTTATCTATTTTAATAAATTATTTTATAAAATAAAATGATATTTTTTTTGAATTAAAAAACTAAAAGAATATCATAGCACAATTGTGTTTTTTCTAACCAAAACATATAACTTGTTTGGAAGTGTTGCTTATGTTATTTTTTTAAAAAAAATATTCAAAAATATAAAAAGAAAATTATTTATAAAAAAATATATATTTGACATTATTATATCAAAATAATTTACAAAACACATAAAAAATATATTTTTAAAGAAATATATATCAATTCTTTTTCAAAAACATTTTAGAAATAGAATGCCAAATAGACACATGTGGGTGGATAAAAAGGTTCCTTACTATAAAATAATTGTTTGAAGTGCAGTTGCATAGCAATTATAAAAAAAAAATGTGTTTTTTTCATAAGAAAAAACTTTGGTATTATTTTTTGATGTTTTTTTCATTTAATGTGCTATATTAAAAATAAAAAAATCACTATATTTATAAATAAAAAAATAATTTAAAAGACACCATACACTACCAAATTCAATCATAACCACGTAATTTTTAACCACGTTTTCCTTGTATGATCACAGGCGGGCCCTTTCACATTTATCAACACTGCAAGGAATTATTTGAGTTACTTTAAAATATATGGTGCATATAGGTCAACAAAATAAAGTGGATACGTCTTTTCTTTCAATGCTTTTTTAAATGTTTGATGATGTTTTTTAATTCATTTTGGTCTTGTTAAGAACTTAAGATTACATCTATATTTTACTTGATCAATACAAGATATGTATACAGCAACTAGAGAATTTATAAGATAAATTTTATCTTCTAGAAAAATATATATTTAGTAGATTCAGATGAATAGCTAAAATCTTAGGTGCCCCTCGAACTCCACATTTGTTATGGAAATCACAAGCTTTCTGTTTTCTCGTGACATCTCTTGAGTGTAAGAATAAAACAACTTAATTTAGATTTTTTTAATTAATAAAAAAAACCCTTTTAATTAATTGATTCCAATTTTATATTTCTTAAATCACTTTTGACATCAATTATCCTCTTGAGTGTAAAAATAAAACAACTTAATTCAGATTTTTTTAATTAATAAAAAAAATCCCTTTTAATTAATTAATTGATTCCAACTTCTACTACCTTGTTATTTTTTTTTATTTTTTTTTATATTTCTCCCAAACATATTTATCTTCTTAAATCACTTTTGACATCAATTATTCATGTATAAAAGCTATTTTATATTTGTCATGTCAAAAAAATGTTGGATCATTAATCCAACGGTGGGTTTATATGAGAATAATTATGAGTTTGTGGGCTGTCAAATAAAGTGAAGCCTAATTAAAAATGATTTGCTAAGTATTTTTAGGCAATTGGGTTTTGGTGTATCTAATAGGGTGTGGACTCTTAATGTGTAGAGATTACGAAGTTATTTCTATTTTAGTGATGAGCTAAAATAGAAATACCAAAGGGTGGGAATGCCATTAAACATGAATACCAAAAGACACTTGATTGTCTATATATATGGTTATGGTCCCCAGATTACACGTATTCATTTATTCTCATACTGACATCCAATTATTAGAGAGAAAATAAGGCTAAAGCAAAAGAGAGAATCAAATGGCTCTTTAAGGTGAACGTGTTAATTTGGAAGGTTATCCGTATGACTCTAGATAGCGACTTCCGGATATAGATTCAGGTACGCTTCCACTTTATAGTTTAAGCAGTTTATGTGTTCTTGATAATTCGACATGAACATCATTTTTTTATATTATAAAATGCTACAGCTAACAAAAAATTCTCAAAGAATACTAGACACGACAAATTAGCATGTCAATTTCGCTCACATGTAAATAAAAACAAAAAAACAACAACTTGCTCGAAAAAATATTCTTAGAATTAATCTAGAATCGATTCTCATCCACACGTGTATAATGAAAAAGGTTATTTTCATTAATTAATTTAAGCTTAGAAAAAAGAGATCCCATATGAAAATAATATATGATTTCCAATCACAATTGAAAGGATTAGAATAAGATGAGTTGTTCTTATGCTCGTATCTAAAGCTTTTGATGCGATAAAGCCTTTTGTTCTCCAATCATGGCCTCAAAGTACTCTCCTTTATCATAATCACATATAATAATAATAATAATAATAATTATTATTATTATTAACCCGGGGAGATACAAAAAAAACTATAGAAGAAAAGAAAAAAAGAACATTTAGTCCCAAAAATATCAGCTAATAAGATTGAAGTAATTTCTCTTTTTACCTCGTTTAAAAAAAGCTATTTTTAAAAAGCAAAATAATATTATTTAATTTCTTAACACAGAGTCAATTTAATTTTTTAACCGGGCCTGTGCGGGATTAAAAACTGATTTCCGAAAAACAATTATACAAAAGATGGGCTACAAAGGAAGTCATGATGGGCTTTAATAGTGCTGACACGTCATTCAACCCTTCACAGACCCGTCTATATAGCATGTACGAGGAGCTCGCAAGCTGAGCACTGCACACCATTGAAGGCTGCCAAAGAGAGAAAACAGAAGAAGAGAAAGACGAGTGGGAGATTATCTCTGTCATTTCCCTTCCATTTTTGTCTTCCTGATCAGCACAAATTCAGCCTCATAGTATTATCAGCCACGATAACACTCTCTCATTTCTCTCACTGTCACTAACACCAGGCAAGAAATTTCCTCTCTCTCTCTAGAATTCTATTCTTATTTTTTTCATTCATTACTGTATTGTTTTATGATTTTTTTATTTTCTAGTTTTTTCATTTTCCTGAATTCGTTTTTGGGATTTTTTTAAGTGAATTGGTGAAGGTATTTGCAACTTTACAGATTTTGTTTCCTGTGCCATTTTTTAGTAAAACCTAGCCTTTTCTTGTTTGTTTCTCGAGAAAAAATGATCTCTTGTTCTTTTTTATTAATTTATCCAGGATAGAAAGAGAAAATAAAATAAATAAAGGTACTGTCGGTAGTAAAAGAATGTGTTAATATTATTCTTTTATGTTTTATTTTTTTTTCTCGGGACCAAACAGACCCTTTTTTGTTTGTTGCTTTCGTGCTTAATGAATGAGGTTGAACTAGCTGCATTTGACTTTTCTTTTGTATTTTTTTAACAACCCAACTCAAAATCTCATTCTTTTTGACATTTTTTTTTAATAAATTATTTCTGTGCACATAGTAATATTTATTTTCTCCTTTTCTTTTCAAGTTATATCGCTTTGCATGCTGTGATATTGTTCAAAATGGAAATCAACCATTGCTTCTCGGATATTCAGGGAAATTAGCATTTGTTTCCTAATCAGAATCTTAATTATAGATTATTTGTGTGTTTATTTGGTACTAAACCAACCACTTATTTGGAAATTATTGACTATTATGACTCTTGATCCTGTGATCATTTGTGATGTTTATTCATTAATGATCTACATTGTCTTAATTTTTATTTGGAGAATCCTTCTCAATCTTTACTTTGTGAAAAGAACGTGGCTTTCCTTTCTGATGACGGGTTTTGATTATTATATAAATCGATCTCCTTTGTGCTTGCTTGGTATTGCATACAGTTTTATATCTTTTGGTAATCTTTACTCTACATGTTTCTGAATTATTGAATCTGCATGTGTGTATGTGCTAAGTTTTGATTTTGTCATCATTGATTAACCACTATTATTAGTGTTTTTCTTTTCTTTTCCTTTGTTTTTTTGGTATTTGCTGATTTTTTCAGAATTCTACGTGGTGTCTAGAGGCTGGAGCAGGAGAAGAAAAGGATAATCTATGGAGGGCAGCGCAGGAAGAGATTTGGAATGCCAGAAGACCATGGACGGGAAGGAGAATAATGGGAATGTTTCAGAGAAGGCTATTCCTTCTTGTTGCCTGAAGGCTAGGGCTTCTGCCCCTGAGCTTGATGCAAAATGCCATTCTACTGTTGTTTCTGGGTGGTTCTCGGAATTTTCATTCTTTGTTCTGGTATCTTTTATTTATTTTTTCTCCCTTTCCTTTTCCAGTTTTTTTATTTATTTTCTTGTTATTTATTTGGGGATATTTGGTTTAAATTGGTTGCTAATGATGACTCTTTTTTTGCCTTTTATTGTAGGCAAAACTAGCAAAAAGGTTTACTTCAACAACCCCATGTGGCCCTGGTATGTATCACTCCTCTTATGCATGTTCGTTTAATGCAATACTGTCTCCACTTGTTGATCTTTTTTATGCTTATATGGGTCGTGTTTTATTGATGACAGTAAATCACCTGCAACTTCATTTTTTTGTATTGAATTCTGAAATTTGTGATGTGGATAGAAATCTCCCAATATCATTTTTGTGACCCTTTTTATTGCTTAAAATAATTTGAAAACATTGCACAACAGAGGAGAACCTTTTGGGGAAAAAAAAATATTAGGAATAGAGAATGCCAGAGGTCCAACCTGCCGCATTTAGCTCCCACAACAGTGTTCCTTTTATGCTCACTTATGTTTTCTTTCACTCCCCTGCAGAAGATGTTGTCCTATATGGACTATTTATCACCTATAAACTTTTTTGCCCTTTTTACTCTTTTTTGCGATGAATAGAAATGGCTCTCTTTTTGAGTTCCTGACTGTATCCAGGGCTTGTGTTTTTGGGTATCCATCTGCAGGAGAAGCACATTTCACTGGAAGTGAAAGAGATTTTATACAAGGGAAAGTCAGAGTATCAAGAGGTCTTGGTTTTTGAGGTTTGGCCATCTCAACTCTATATATTTCACTGATTTTATGAAGTCTTCATGTGCTCTATTGTTTCTCCCTCCCTCCTTGAGTGTGCGCTAATACGTTTACCTAGACTTGCTGCATCTGTGGTTTTTATATAATTTGGCTGATACAGAGTTGTTTGTTTGCAGTCAACATCATATGGGAAAGTGCTTGTTCTTGATGGTATTGTTCAATTAACTGAGAAAGATGAATTAGCATACCAGGAGATGATCACCCATCTTCCCCTTTGTTCAATCCCATCTCCCAAAACTGTATGAAACAGTACTATTTTTTTCTCCTGCTTTTCAATGTTTTAGATGTACTGAAGCTACTCTATCACCCTCCTGTATGTTAATGAGAGTAGAATGAAACCTGAGTTAAAGATAAGCTTGAGTCTTCTGTCATCATATCTTATTTCACTGCCATCCATCTTTCTTTTGGTAACTTTACAGCTTAAATTTGACTGGTTGCTTGGAAACATCATCCAGTTGTTTCAAATTTTGTTTGTAGATGTCTTTTGAACTTGCTATAATTAATTTCATCTTCTTGTTTGGTTAACTCTCATTTCACGCCATTAATAATGCAGGTTCTGGTTGTTGGTGGTGGTGACGGTGGTGTTCTTAGGGAAATTTCTCGCCATAGTTCTGTGGAACATATTGATATTTGTGAAATAGATCAGATGGTTATAGATGTAAGTGATGATTCGGTGAAACCCTTCTTGCATCACAATCTACCATGCTTCTCCATCTTACTCCAAAATACTGTAGGTGTCTAAGAAGTTTTTTCCTGAACTGGCTGTTGGATTTGAGGATCCTCGGGTCCGACTTCATGTTGGTGATGGTATGTTCAAACACGTTTTTCATGTTCCTTTTTCTACACTTTGTCCCAGTTATATAAAGACTTTCATTATTTTTGCATGATATTTTCCTTGGGTTAAATGAAGCGAATTGAACTGATCTTAGCTGATCTGCTTCTGAAAACTTCACAGCTGTAGATTTTCTCCGATCAACTCCTGAAGGGAAGTACGATGCTATTATTGTTGATTCCTCGGACCCTGTAGGTATGTTCTAGAATATGAATAATTTATATTTTTTCTTTAGTGTTTATAACACCAGAAGGGAAATCAGGGTGTGTGGTCTGTGACTGATTGTAGGATATCATGTTGCAGAACTACTGAACTGTGCAAATGAATGAATTTTGTGTAACTTCTGGTTTCTGGTTTGATATGCTTGAAAACTTTTGCTAGAAACTATCGTCTGGGTTTTAGATATAACTGTTTGGTTCTGAGTTCCCTAATCTGCTTCGATAGGTGAGAAGTGAACTATTTGAAAACTTGGTTTCTGTGATCCTCAGAGAAACTTCTTCTGTATTATGGCTTAATGCCTTTAGGAATGTTGCTCATGGGATTCCTCTTCTTGATTAAGGTCCTGCTCAAGAGCTTGTAGAGAAGCCATTTTTCGAGACAATAGCTAGAGCATTAAGGCCTGGTGGTGTCCTCTGTAACATGGCAGAAAGTATGTGGCTTCATACACATCTTATTGAGGATATGATCTCTATTTGCCGTGAAACATTCAAGGGTTCTGTTCATTATGCCTGGGCAAGTGTTCCAACATATCCAAGGTAACGATGAGCTCTATTTATAAAATATTTTTCTGACAATTGTGGGACCAATGGATGCTTAAATCATGGCCACTTGAAGTACAGCTCTGCAATCACACCCTTTGCTGTGATTAAGATGAAAACAGATTATTGAGTAATCTCACTCCGTGTTCATGAATTTGAGATTTGGTTTTTGTTAAATGTCAGCAAATGGTCTCCCTGATTTCTGTCTTCACAGCTGTGCCGTTGTTCAATAATATGTTAGGGAAATTCATCAAATGGGGTTAGGTGAAATAGGTTGCAGAGCATGAAGTAATGATTCTTACTGTGTTTTTATCTGACATGCAGTGGCGTGATCGGGTTTGTCCTATGCTCAACAGCGGGCCCACCTGTCGATTTCTTGAATCCCTGTCAATCCTATCGAGAAGTTAGAAGGAGCGACCAAGAATAAAAGAGAACTCAAGTACTATAACTCTGAGGTAGTAGCTCCTTCTTCAAGTTTTATATGAAGTTAATGTCATCTCATTGTTTCTCTTTATACCTCCAACGCTTGTTGCAAAAACCCCAAATTTGCGTTTTTCTTTGTTTGCACCGTGGAAACTAGATCTTGTCATTGATCTTATCGCACCGATGGTAACTGAATGTCGTGGATTTGAATATTGTTTGTGACATTTTCTTGACAGGTTCACTCAGCTGCCTTTGCATTGCCAACATTTTTGAAGAGGGAGGTAAGCTTACTCCAAGATCAAGGGAGGTGAGAGCTTACTCAACGATCCCCCGCAAAAGCACTGCTTCCACTCTTTTGTAGTTATTGAGTGGCTTTGGCCATTGGATTTTTACGACGAGCTGGATTTCTCATGAACAGGGGGCAGCAATAGATATGAAGTGATTAACTAGTACAAATGTAGTTTAGTGAGAAATTTGATTCTAGCATATATCATTATGGTTTCGAAACCTCCTTAATTTAGTAAAAAGACCTATCTGCTGATGTTGTGTTTTGTGGATAATGGTTGTCAACTGTTATCTGATGTTGTTGTGGACTGATGTGCCTTGATGTCAGCAAACCGTCAAATCAGCTATTATCAATTCATAATTCTTGCATATAACGTTATCATCTTGGATTCGAAACGAACCACTTAGGATTCTGATTTGAATCGGAGCACAGGATAAAGATATTTTGAGGTTTTGGCTTGAGTTGCAATTGACCTCTCACAATATTGTCTCATCTCAAATTTTGACTGGGACATGTAAATTTGATGATGGGATTTTAGATTTAGTTTCAAGAAATCATGAATATTTTTTATTTATTTTAAAAATAAAATATATATTATTTAATTGAGTTAATTTGAGCCCAATGGATCAGAACTTGAGCTTTGAGCTCACTCATGACTCAACAACAAAAATCAGAGCAGTTAAAATATGAACAAGCCTGATAGATTCATGAATTCAAAGATTAGTGTCTATTTAAAAATGTGATTCCTGTTTTTAAAAATGTTTTTTTATTTATTAATACATTAAAATAATAATTTTTTATCTTTTAAAAATTATTTTTGATACCCATTTATGAAAACATATATGAAAATGATTCAAAAATATGAATCTTTTTTAATTAAATTTAATTTGAAAATAAAAAAATTCAATTTTTTTTTAAAAATATTTTTGAAACACATCAAATAATAACTTAATCTTTGAGCCAAAGTAGAAGTTTCCCAAACTCTAGTGAAGCAATAATACTATTTTATTTCGATTTATGTACCAAGTAAGTGAACAAAAAAATATTAATGAAACTCATTTAGACTTATGAAACGACAACCCTATAATTATTTTTAGAGAATAAATTTATTGTGATATATATATATATATATATATATAGTCAGCAAACGGAACGTGCAAATGCGAATCTAATCTTGCTATATAGTAACGCAGTAACCTGCCAAATCCCTAGTTTTTTCAAACTCTAGATTGGCTGCAGTAATGGAATAACGGTGATCAACATAGTTTGCCACAAAAAACCTATGGAGAACAGTCATAGTGTATATTGGAAAGTGGATATTTCAGACAAACAATGTCAGAAGATGGGCCTTTGCTCAGTCAAAGGCACTGTTGGACTAACTGAAGCAGCAATGTCGCTTTCTCTGGTTTCCTGAGTTGCAGGAGCAATTTCTACAGTAGCAGTTGATGACGACGTGAAAGCTATCAGGTTTTCAGAAACCACTGATTTGACTACGTGTCTCGACAGAAACCATTCGGCTCACTTGTATATACCTTGATTAATATTACAAGCCCAGCCGAGCCCTGAAGTGATATTTAAAAAGAACTCGAGCCATCCAAACCTCTTTAAATAGTCTCTGCCTCACTATATATTAAATTCAAGGAAAGAATCATAGGATTGTCTTATTCTTTTATTTTATTATAAATTAAAATATCTTAATAATTTCTATGAATTGAAATTCATAAAAAAAATACATGAAACTTTAATTTTAAGCTTGTGCCATCATGAGCAACCCAATCTTAATCCAAGTCCAACAGATAGTTACAATTCTTCTATGCAGTAAATTGAAATTCGTTGCATCCTGTTAGATTTTTCCATTCGAAATTGTGAGCATAAATCAACTCAGGAAATGGTGACAAAAACAAAAAGGACACTTACATATACAACATGATATACATATACAGACCTCGTAACACCCAACCAACTACAGCAATCTGCTATAACATTGTCCCAACCTATTGGTGTTTTTTTTCCCTATTTTTTTGCTGGCCGGAGTTGTTCTAGTTTCTATAATCAGAAGAACAAAATCATGAAAAGTGACCTACCTTTCCACTCATTCTTCAGAAGTAAAATCAGGCTCTGATGGCTTCTGCAGCAGTATGGGTGGAACTCTATCTGGCACCCTTGCCATGCGATTGCCACCGCGTCGTAGAGTGCGCAAAATGTTAGCAGCGAATCTTGAGGCATATATTGTAGAACCTAAACTTGGTGAACTCCCGTTAGCTTTGGCTAGTGCATCTTGCAATCTATTTTCCTCTTGCCAGAGAGCCTCGTCCAGCTTCTTTTTACTATAGCGACGCCATGCAGCCTGTAAAAAACAAGCAGCCCATGTTCTCCACTGCTGTGAGTAAAACCTGAAAGCATGTCGGAGCTGCTTACTGTGAAGCCGCCGGAATTGAGAGGCAACAAATTTCAAGTCATCAGCCATTAGAGCAAAGGCTTCAACTTCTGTAATGGTTCTAACTGTTCTAGTTGAGATGGGCAGATTAGATGAGGAGTGGGGATCTAAAGCCCATGTGAGAAGTTCCTCTCCACAGAAGTCACCAGCCTTAAGGTGCTCAGAGTTTAAGAAGCCAGTTCTTCCACCATTGGTGGTTATGGTTAATAGCTTTCCCCGCATAACAAAGAGCATTTCATCAACCGGATCTCCCTCACGAACAATGTAGCTCTCCTCTGTGTATAGGACTGGCTTGAGACGGTCACACATTGCATCTAGTAATTGTTCGTCCATTTTTTCAAACATTGGCACCTGAGAAGCAAATACAGAAAATGAGAATAGATTAAACATCTAGTGATAACCCATGGACGCAAGGAAATTCAACTAACAGTAATTTCCTGCAGCCTTTCTTCTATGCGAGTAATGGGGCATTCATGTGTATTTAAATGACTAGTCAAGGCATCCATTTTGAGGCATGGGCTGAGAGCTCATTAAGAACTTGAACCACTTCATATAACACTTAAGTTTTTTTTCCCCTTTAGGAATCAACTAAAAAATAAACTGTTTTTCAACAAAGAGCAGGATTGTCATGACAATACACAAGTCATCTCCAATAACAGCACTACAAAGTCTAGTTATCTCAAGAAAACGCTACTCAAAGATGTTAATTACAAATGAACAAATCAAGCTATCTATTATCCCTCCCCGGGAAGGTAGCAGTTTTTTGTTAATAAAAAAAAGTTCATTAAATAGAGAAAAAGATTCCAGAGCAGCTAAAAGCAGTGTACTGAAAAAGCTAAGTAAAAGCACAAAAGCATGAAACAAAATAGATAATCTTCAAATGGAAGCATTTTTTTTCTCTGAACAGAATATGTACCAACACAAGTGAATGCACAGAAAGAGAAGGAACATGAAATGTATTGGAAAGTTACACTATATGCTATTGATCCAAAGAACATTTCCAATGAGAAGTGATTAAGCCAGCATTTGCAGGTAATAGAAAATAAGGAGTGGAAAAATCGGTCTAATCAAGATCATATGTGTAACACCAACAGAAAATTACAAAAAAGAGGAAGAACTCACTCTCATGAGCAGAGCCAAGCAGAGGTGACGTTTAATGTCCCTTCTAAGGTCCTTGGGAAGATTTTGAACAAGCGTCTCTTCATCAACACCTCTAGTTTCTTGCCATCTGTAATGTTCATACCGTCTGATACGTTCCCTTATTTTATCAGGAAGCAAGCGATGGGACATCCACTGTTCGGCGTCTCTTCTTCTGATTCTCATTTCCTCCAATCTTGTAGTTGTGGATTGCAAATATGTCTGATTAAGAGTAGTTCCAGTTCATCAACTCACAAAATATATTGAAGGCATGAAATTAAAGCTGTACCACATGCTTGATTGGAAACTTAACTATTAATGAACTTTCATGAACCCTTGTTCCTTAAATAGTCCAAAAATCAAGATGGCAACTCTTTGACAGTGAAAAAGCAAACCAACCAAGGAGCATGTCATTGGTGGCAATGGTGAATAATAATCCTACATACTATTCTCAAAGCAGCATGGCAGATGCTAGTTCATTGTGCTTTTTCAAAAGTAAGAATTAAAATTGAAAAATAAATAAATGAGAGAAGTAAAAAAAAAAGCAATCATCTTCATATTGTTAATGAGAGATTCCGCAAGCTACCCTCCTAATAAACATCAAATGCTATGTCGCAAGTCCTTTAAATTACTGATCAAAGAATGCTTGATCAGGTGCTCGTGGGCCCTGATTTTGAGGGTCATAGCATGTAAGCATAAGATGTATGCTCCCAACAATTAAAAATTGAATGAAATCCTGCTTGATATTAGAAGCCAGATCAACTCTATCCTCTGCATATAATTGCATTACGAAGAGCTATCAAGTAAAGAAAACAACACCAACCTGCATATTTCCAATGAGAAACGAAAATAGTACCAAGCCGGAGATAGAAATGAAAACTGCAAAGCAGATTTCCCAAACATAGGTACTTGTTTTAAGATTTTGACCAAGAGAACTGCAAAAGGCACACGAGATATCAGAGAACCCTTTTAATACCATTCAAAAAAATTAATCTGCTAAAGGATGTTATTGTGCATCAAGACACAAATTACAATTCATTGTAATAGTGTAATTACAAGTTTTCCCTTGGAAAATAAAAGGCAATACACTAAG
>CM055030.1:9724241-9757241 GCA_029204005.1 Salix udensis | reverse complement strand
GGGTTTAGGGTTAATAATAATAAATTTGTTGATAGAAGCAAAGATAAAATTGCATATTAAGCTATTCAATCTTGTTACAAAAAGATTCTCAAATCTTTTTTTACTTAATTATACATTCATAAACTTGTTTTTTTGTTAGAGAATAAATAATTTAAACTCAACTGCAATATATATATATATTCATTAGTTCTTAATTTAATAAAAGAGAAATAATCAACACAAATATCATCTAAAATTTGCAATGTGACCAATCAATAACTTTATCTCTTCTTAATTGTTTTTCAAGTAGATTCTCTCTCCTCTCTCTCGACCCAATAACTGAAAAATCAACAAAATAAAATTTTGAACTTAAATAACTTTTTGCATGAATTTTAGATTGGCCATGTGGTTTTCTTGCTTTTTTTCATTTTGATTTTCTTTCTTTGAATTTTGTTATTTATCACGAATGTCACAAATAACTCATTAAAAATGTCATGGAAGGATCCATTATCATCATTCTAATTCTGAGTAAGTTGATATTTAAATTTTATAATTTATTTTTATTTGTTTTTTATAGGAATATTTTGGGCAATCAAAATCGCAAGTTTTGTTATTTTAATATTAGTTAAATCAGGTTGATGTTTTTTCTTTATAAAAAATCCTTCTAGTCTTATAATATGGGTTATGCATCCTTTAACTTTAATATGGAATTAGCTTTTTATAAGATTATACTCATCTCATGACCTGGATAGTGGGTTTGACGAGTTAAACCAAATGATCTTTTTTTTACTCTTCCCTAATTTCATCAATTAATAATGTGTTTGATTGAGAATTAAGGTTTATGAATTATTTTTTTATTAGGTTATTTTATTTTCATAACCCAGGAATAGTGCTTAACATGTTGGTTTTGACTATTTTTTGTGCCACTTTTTTAATTAAGATTCTTAGAGATTTCATTGTTTAATATTGACTCTGAAAGGAACAATTGAGAATCGACCTCAATAATTTGTTTTGATTACTCTCTATGGTGTTATATCTGTATTGTGACTAAAATCATAGATTTGACAAATTAATCTAGGTTAAACCAAGTATTTATTTTATTTTTACTACAAAGTTATCTCGGTTTGATGACTCGGGTCATAGGTTTAGCAAATTGATTCATATTGTTTTTAATTGATTTCATTTTAAATCCCATGCTTCAACAGTGGGCCAATTGATGATTGAAGTTTATGATTTATTTCAATTTATTTTCCATAAAGCTAGATCACGAGTTTAACAGATAACTCAGATAATTTTTTAAAGTTTTTTTTTAATATATTTATTTATTAATTTCATCCTTTAACATTAGATTGATTATAAATGACACCCCATGATTTATTTTTATTTGATTTCTATAAGGTTATTATAATATCAAAAAAGGATCTCTATTCATGGAAAACTTGCTGCTACCCCTCTTGTTTTTTTCCCGGGGGTCCTCCTGTCTTCCTTGGATTCTTGTTTTTCATGGTTATTGTTAATATTAATTTATTTTCAGTGCAAAAATAGAAACCCAGAAAAGATTAGTTGTGTTTTAGTAGAGAAAGAAAGAATCCATGGAGGCTGGCCGGCTGGCTGGAGATAGGTTTGAAGGGAGAATGAGCTCTTCTGGTAAGGTTTAAGGTTAGGGGTTTCCGCTTCTCGGTGAGAGCCGAGAAGAACTGTCAACTGGGTCCTGTCTGAACTCTGAACTCTGTCTGAACATAAGACAGACAGTTCTTGATGGGCCTTTTAATATGGCCTTGTCTGGTGATTTACTGGGCTTGGGCTGCAGCATATATTGAAGAAATCTCGTGAGATTAACCCATGTTATATAAGAAAAAAAGTTTCAAGCATCGTGCCGAACCTTATTCTATAAGAAATTGATGATAGCACCGATCGTGTAAGATAAATATCTCTGACCTCATGTATAAATAATTAAATTGTAGAATGGACTCAGCCAACCAAATAATTAAATTAAAATATTCATAGAAAAAACATTGCAATGAAGCTAAACATCAGGATTGCATTAGATTTATGTTGTTCTTATAGTGGATAAATTTTATAATCTCAGTGTCTGTTTGACAATAGATGCATTAAAACTATAGAAATATTTAAAAAATTATTGTTTTTTCAAATAAAAAATAGCTTTAAAAAAAAGTAGAAATTTTAATTATATATAAAACGTTCCTTAATGCTTATCCTAAAGTCAGCCAACCAAATAATTAAATAATTATTTAATAGCTCTACGAGGGAGAGGGAGAGAGAATCTAATACTGTCAAGTCTAATGTAAAAGCCCATCAAGCAACTAGATATATGATTTTTTATTTGCAAGTGTATTAAATAATTTATAAATGAAAAAGTTTGGACATGATCGAGAGAGAAAAAATCTAAATGCAGAAAAATCTATCATATGACCACCAACAAAAGCAAGCGAGCAACCAAGGAAGAAAATCATTCTAGATGTTGGTTGAGTATTTTTAAATATTGGAACATATTGCTCGTGTTGCCTGAAATATACATGAGTATAGAAATGGATAAGGCATCTGACGACACGTCAACAATAAAAACTGACCAAATTGAACCAAAAAATGAATTTTTCTGTTGTTATCCACTATGATTTATAATCCTATTAACATCAACTCGCCCATGACACCATTTAGCTTATAAGATAATAACGAGCGAATTTGCCCGCGTGATGCGCTGAGCTTTTTTATTTGTATTGAAAATTGCTTGATTTTTTATGTGTTGTAATTTTTTATTTTAATATTTAATCAGTAAAATTATAATTCATCAAATATGTTAGAAACAGGTTTTTTTCCACCGAAAAGCGATTGAATATTGCAACTATTAAAACTCTTTTGATAAAATTTATTAGAAATATTTTTTTTCTATGTATGAAACTGGTTGTAAAATTTATTGCTCATATTATTATATCAAAAATATTTTAGAATACTAATAGTAAATTATTATTTTTTGAAAAATAATATATATATATATATATATATATATATATATATATATATATATTAAGCTTCAATTAAATAAATATCAAAATATATAAATAGTCTCATATATTATAAGAAAAAAATATTTTATAAATAATTATTATCATTATTTTGAATGCCATGTCTATAATAATAAGAAATTTCAACATCTAAGAATATTAACAAAAAAATAAAATTAAAAAACTAAATAAATGACAAAAAAAATATTATTAGATTTTAAAAAAATATCTGAATTGAAGAATAAAAAAAATAGACAATATTATTTTTGAAATGATCACCAACAGAAATTAAAATGTAAATATTAAAAAACTAAACCTAATAACAGTGGAAATAATAAAATTGATGAGAAAAAAATTCCATAATTTTTTTATTTTCATATTATGATATTAAAAGTATTTTAGAACAATGATATTAATTTTTTTCAAAAAAACTTATATATATATATATATATATATATATATATATTAAGGCTCTAACATTAAATAAATATCAAAATATATAATTAGGCTGACATATTTAAAAGAAAATAAAACTTACAAATAATCATTATTATTATTTTGAATGTTTTATCTATAATAATTAGAAAATTCAATACCTAACAATTTTAACAAAAAATAAATATTATTATATTTAAAGAAACTGATGAACTTGAAGAATAAAAAAAAGAAATAATAATAAACATTATTTTTGAAATGATCACCAATACAAATTAAAATTTAAACATTGAAAAAAATCTTAATAGCAGTGGAATAAAAAATTTTTGGAAACAATAACCAAGAGCATGCACATATAAACACGGACAAAAATAAGAATTAAAAGTATAAGGGATAAAATAAAAAAAAAATATTTGTAATAAATCTAATTTAAAGGACAAAACTGAAATAAATTCTAATATGGAAATTTCATAATTCGAAATAAAATCAGAAATTAAAAGAAGTGGGACCGAAATGAAACTCAATTTGTACATTGGTAATTTTGACGGTTCATTGATGAATTTTAAATTGTTTTTTACTTGAAAAAAAATTTAAAAAAAAAATAAAATTTAATTATGATTATATCTAGTATATATCTATAATGTAGCGTGAATTTAACCAGTTCCTCCTTCATCAAAAAATATGTTGACCATTTCAATGACTTGCTGAGATAGATTTTTAATTTTTAATATAATGGGATTGAATTCAGTTTTATTCGTTGACCATTTCAACATTGCATCCCATCACTGCACCGGGTTGATGCTCCAAAATCAAAATCATTGTAATGAAGCTAAATTAACACTCTTTTTATATATATATATATATATATATATATAAAAAAAACAATACCTAAAATACACCATATCAAAACTGTGAAAAAATAAAATATTTTTAATAGTCTTTAGATACTTTTGAATAATTTTAATATAGTAATATTACAAATAATTATTACAGTAAAAAAATAATTAAAACACGCTAGTCAAACGATTCACACATGACATTGAAATCACCACTCACCATAGATCTAGGAATAAGAATGGAATGTTCCTGTAATCAAAGAAGAGAACTGGATGATGACTTTCCTTTCCCCCTCCAATTTATATAATCGAAGAACCTCATCCAAGATCATAAACTATTTTGAAGGGGATTTTATAATAATAATAATAATAATAATAATAATTAAAAAAAGTTGGTTGTTTTCTGCAGATGGAGTTTGTGGAGATATTTGCACCATATAATATAGGTATATGTTTGTGCGATCTAGATTTGTTGAATTTTTGAGATGGGGACCATGTGTGCGACCTCAACTCAACTACAACTCCCTAGGGATTGATTCTTTTACCAGTCGATACTTTTTTGGCCAGCAGCTAAGGGGCCTGTTTAGGAGTGTAGTTGTGGTAGTTTTTTAAAGTGCTTATCGTGCCGAAATACATCAAAATGATATTTTTTTATTTTTAAAAAATTATTTTTAAAATCAGCACATCAAAATAATCTAAAACACACAAAAATATATTCATTTAAACTAAAAAAAAATCAAATTTCAGCTAAAACCCGGTGGGATTACAATACCAAATGGGCACTAAGACAACACGAGGTCGCTCGGTTTGTACTTCAATAAGACATTTAGGTGCCGTGACTAAAGGTTTTCTTTTGGTTGATGGCAAATATTTTCTTCTCTTTTGTTGGATTAAAATAAGTAAATAAAGATAGTAGCTATAATGATGATTTCACTAATTTGATTTTATTGGAGACGACATGGGAATTTAAATTGAGTGGATAATCAAACTAAAATTGCAACAAATAAATAATATTTTAAATTGTTTATAAGTTTTTTGTTCTGGTGCTTTGCAACTAATTTATTTGCTTGTTTGATGATTTTTTTAATATTATAAATATGTCAAAACTCCAAAATCATTACAAGGTACGTGCTATTGCGGTTGTGTTTTCCTACGTCGATGCTGACTGCTGAGGTAAGCAGATCGAATCACTTCTTGTTCAAAGACAGCGACTCTTCCGGCACTTGAGGTGGTTACTTTACTGACTTGCGGCGCTCCGACAGTGTAACGGTGTAAGAACCAGGTTCCTACTGGCGCTCGGCTAGGTGGCGGCTACCCTTGGCCCCGTAATTTCCTCGTCAACGGCAAAGTAACTTCCAAGGATTTTTGAAAAAATGTTTTTCTTGTCACTGCATTAATAAAGCAATGTTATAGATATGTCTTGATTTATTGTGGATAGCATTGTAATCAATGTTTTTTTTTTTTCAAGTTACAAAATATATAAATATGCGGTGATTTAATCAGTGGTGTTGTTTTCTATTTTGATCATTTAAACTAATTTTTCAGTTTTTATTTATTTATTTATTATCCTTATAATTTTATAATTTTAAAATCATGTTGTTAATATTTTTTTTACTTGTCAGCACTTGATTTTTAAGAAATAATAAAGAAAGTAGTCAAATAAGAAAGAAGAGAAAAGGTCATGTGTTGATACATTCCAATCAAAAAAGGAACAATCTTAGTATTATTGGGTTTATCTTTACTTATCAAGCTATTTTAAAAAAAAATTATCTTGTTGATTTTTTTTTGTTTTAAATATATTTTCGTTGTGAGCACTGCCGATTCTCTCCTTTGACCATGCTACTTGAGTTTACTATACAGTTTTTTCAAAAATATTTTAAAAATACAAAAACAAATCATAATGGTATCGACAATTGACTAATGAATTGTGACACATGAACTAGATAAGGTAATCAACTATCGCATAATATTATATAAATATTGAAATTTAATAGTGATAAAATAAAATAAAATATACAATAAATTCTTGGAAAAACAATCCCACTTTATTAGGGTATCTCTAACGGAATATAGACGTGGAAAGCCAAAAAGTATTGACCATTGAATTGACTTTCCACCGTAATATTATACATGCTCATAATTTTATTCAGAAAAATTATTTTATTGTGTTTTTTTTTATATTAAATTGCACAATTCTAAATAATTTTATTTTTGGATTTGAACTATTTTTTTTAATCAACATATTTAATTATACACACACACATAAACATCATAACCTTGAAATGACGCGCCGAAATGCTCCGAAACCAAAATATTTCATTCCAATTAAAAAAACAAAACACCAACTAAAACGGAATTGACAACCTTGATCAAAACTGTGAAAAAATAAAATATTTTTAATATTCTTTTCAATAATTTTAATATAGTAATATCAAAAATAATTATTACAATTAAAAAAAAAAAACATACGATTCTCACGAGTCTTGTTTATCTCCCGCCACCCCGGTCACCCTCGCGACGACACTCTTTGGAGTTTCACTTCATCCTCGCTCGCGATGACGACTCCCTTTGGATACTTCCTCCATAAGCAATCCAATAAGAGATATTATACTGCATTTCATAGAAACTTCCTCCTCACTCCCAAATGCAGAAAAAAAGTCTTTTTATCGTCCTTAGAAACCCTGCTTTGTTTTGATTTAAAAAAAAAAGAAAAAAATAGGGAATGAAATAAGAAGAAGAGAAAACAAGGGACTAAGATGATTAGAGACTAAAAGTAAAGGGGGAAATGTATGCAAAAGAGGAAAATAAAAATAAACAGAAGGATCAAGAAAAATTGAAAAACTATTGAAATAGATCTTACATTATATAATAATTAGGAATTTATGGTAAAAAAAAAAAATAATATAAATTTAGAGAATCTTTCAGCATGTAAGTACAAAAAAAAATGTTTATCATTAAAAATAAATACAAAACAACTTATTTCTATCATTATATTTTAGGGCGATTTCTTTTTTTACTGGTAACCATAAAATTAGACGATAATTATTTATTTATTATTATTATTATTAGCACATCGAGGTGCCTCTGCAACATGGTTATCAAAATCGCGATTTTGACACGACACGGAAGGGGTTTCGGAAACTCGGATCGTAAAATAGTACCTGAATTTTTCCGTACAAAAATTATAAAATCACAACTAAAATCGTGTAAGTAGAAAAATCGTAAAATTATAAGTAAAATATTTCTGAATACAATACAACATAATTATGGCCATGAAACTTCATTAGTTAATGTTCATACATGATTCAAAAATAACTTAAAAATACATTACAAAACAATTATGTCCATAGAATTTCATTAGGTAAAAATTACCAAATTTAAAATAATTTTTTGCTGATGTGATATATAAATTAAAATCAGTCTCATGACCGTTTTTTTCTTCGTTATTTTTAATACATTCATCAAAAGCATTATTATTGAAAAGATTATTAGTACTAACACCGGTACCAACACCGGTACCAACACCGATATTGCTAGTACTAGCTCCAACTCCAACAAATTATTTCGACATCAGGACATGAAAATGATTTAAAAACATCAAAAAAATTTAATTTAAAGTAAAAAATAAAAAAAAATTATTTTTTTCAAAAAATTTAAGTATAAATTTTAAAGTTAATATTATTGATTTTTAAGAGTGATTACACATACACACACACACGGGGGGTAATTTTGAATTAGTTTTTGAAGCTGCGGCAGAATTAGCAGGATCGTAAAATCGGACTGATCCGGTCGGATTTTTTGATTTTGACCGAGTTTGATCAAAATCGATTTTTTTACCCGAGTTGACAAGGTTTAATAGTTGACTTGCAAAATCACAACTCGTGATTTTGACAACCATACTATGCAATAATTGATATACATATGTGCAAAAAATTGAGTCTATCATATTTATATTGAAGTTAAAGTTTAAAATACTTATCCACAGGCTCACACTTGTTTGATTTCCCGGTACCTGCTCTTTCCCCGTCCCCTCTATAAATTAAGCTCTCCCTGGTCAACCACGCTACGGAGCAAGCCAATAAGAGATATTATAATGCATTTTTCAGAAATTTCCTCCTCTCTTCCAAATACAGAAAAAAAAAACCATATTAAATAAATCTAAAAACTCATTTAGATTGAACCAAGTTGAAAAATTAGCCAGATCATATTAAATAAATCTCCACATAATTTTATTTTTTTCCTGCTAAAATATATGCTAACAGCACCTAAATATTCTTTTTATATTTAATAAAAACCTAACCCGACTAGTAATGTAGAGTAAACAATTATCTAGTAGCTAACTAAATTACTTAAAATAAGATAAGAGTGTATGTGATACCATAGAGTGAACTGACTTAAATGCAATTTTCCTCTAGACAAATTAATTAATTTTGGCAAAAGAAAATAAACTATTTCTTGTGCTCTTGTTTGTGAGCTTCTTTGACTTTCTTGCGGGCTCTTGCCTCCGAGTCTTTCCTCCGCCCGCTTTTCTTGTCTTTTCTTTCCTCCGCGTATGTGATACCATAGAGTGAGCTGACTTGGCAAAAGAAAATAAACTATTTCTTGTGCTCTTGTTTGTGAGCTGACTTGGTTGTGAGCTGACTTGGCAAATGAAAATAAACTATTTCTTGTGCTCTTGTTTGTGAGCTGACTTGGCAAAAGAAAACAAACTATCTCTTGTGCTCTTGTTTGTGAGCTTCTTTGACTTTCTTGCGGGCTCTTGCCTCCGAGTCTTTCCTCCGCCCGCTTTTCTTGTCTTTTCTTTCCTCCGCGTATGTGATACCATAGAGTGAGCTGACTTGGCAAAAGAAAATAAACTATTTCTTGTGCTCTTGTTTGTGAGCTGACTTGGCAAAAGAAAGAGATAAATACCATGCAAATTCCCGACGAGCACCAGCATCCTTTCCTCTGGCACTGTCGGCCTCTCTTTTTCATCAGCAAGACCTGCACCAGTCCAGCCCTTCTTTCCCATCTACGGCGACGCAGCGACAGCAAGTTCCAGCACATACCAGCCACTTCCGACGCCTCTCCCGGCCACCACAGGCCACCATTTCAGACGCCACCACCAGCAGCAGAACCACCTCGGCATCCTCTACCCGGAGGCAGTGTAAGGTGAGCCTCTCGCCCCCATCGGTCAACCACCCTGTTACGGTTCACGGAACACGTGAACAGTACAGCAGTTTTCATTTTTTTTTCTTCCTTTGTCTTTTTTCAATCACTTGGTTTTAATCCTCTTTATAGGTATTTCTCTTCCTTTCTTTCATAAAAATATTCCTTTTCTTCTATATAATTCTTTTCTTTCTCTCTTTCAAGTAATTTATTTTCGCCTCTCTGTTTGTTGAGTTTCATTGTATTACTTTGTTGTTCTTTAATGTGCAGTGTGTGAAGAAGTTTCTGGGATTTAATTTTATTGATCAAAGGTTGGATTTTTCATTGTGGACTACGACTTGAATAAGTCACAGTCATGAGGTTGGTTCTTTTCTACACTATGGATGTTTGTTAACTTTAGCAACATTGATATCACCACTCATCGTGGATATTGTAATAAGAATGGACTGTTCTTCTATAATTTGTTGTTAGCTAGTGTCTCTCCCAAAAATAAATTTAATAAACTTATCTCATGATATTCATTCAACAGTGAGGTTGCTTCGAGAAAGAAAATTCTCGACCCACAAGGGCCCTTTCTTCAAAAGTGGAACAAGATATTCGTATTGTCATGCTTGATTGCTGTTTCACTGGATCCTTTGTTTTTCTATGTCCCTGTGATTGATGATCGTAAGAAGTGTCTTTCTTTGGACAGCGCGATGGAGATTACAGCAAGTGTTTTGCGTTCTTTCACAGATATCTTTTATATGCTACATATTATCTTTCAGTTTCGCACTGGATTCATTGCTCCCTCTTCTCGGGTATTTGGAAGATGTGTCTTGGTCGAGGATACTTGGGCAATAGCTAAGAGATATCTGTCATCGTATTTCTTAATTGACATTCTTTCAGTCCTTCCACTCCCACAGGTAAAGTAAACCTCCTTGCCCTGCCTGTACACTCTTTGTGGCATACCTGTCAGATAGTACTTACAAAGTGGACTCTATTTCATTTTAGCCTCAATACTTGTATGAATAACTAAATACATAATTTGGCATATTATCAAAGCAAGCTATCTGAAGAACAATAGTTTCACGATTATTGCACTTGGGAAACTTTTACAGGTCAAAATGTTGGGGTTTGATGTTATTTGTGGGCTTCTAACTTGCTGCTCAATGTCTAGGTGGTGATCTCAAGCTACTTGAATACAAAGAACGTGCTAAAATTTGTTGTCATCTTCCAGTATGCTCCAAGGTTTATGCGAATTTATCCATTATATAAGGGAGTTGTAACTTCTGGCATCGCATGGGCTGGAGCTGCATTTAATCTGTTTCTGTATATGATTGCGAGTCATGTGAGTTTGATTTACTCAACCGGTATCCATTAAATCTTTAATATGACATGTGAACTGCATTCATGTTTTATACATTTTAATGTTCTATATGGTCTTGATCCTTTTTTTTTCTCAGTCAGAACATTTAGCTGTGTAGTACTAATTGGTTTAGCTCAAATTTTAGGTAATTGGAGCCTTCTGGTATTTGTTCTCAATAGAACGACAGACAAATTGTTGGAGACAAGCCTGTGGGACACAAGACACATGCAGGCGTGAATATTTGTTTTGTGATGGAGCTGGTGGTGCTGGAAATCTCTCGTTTCTGGATAATCATTGCCCGGTTACAACCCCAAATGAAAAAGTCTTCAATTTTGGAATATTTCTTGATGCCCTCCAGTCTGGTGTTGTTCTGTCGTCTACGGGTTTTCCAGACAAGTTCTTCTACTGTTTTTGGTGGGGCATGCGAAACCTGAGGTATGTGAATGCCTTATACAATTGGGTGTGTGGTATTTGTGCTACACCATTCAGTGCCCCTGGTCGTTGTCTTACTAGTCTTCAAGTAAAACTACAGAGAAAATACTTTTAAAAGGCACATGTGACCCTGGATTAACAAATAAAATTCTAATTTGTTTCTCGACGCACAATAACATCCTTTAGCAGACTTGGTTTCTTTTTTAATGGGTATCTAAAGGGTTCTCTGATATCTCTTGTGCCTTTTGCAGTTCTTTTGGTCAAGATCTTAAAACAAGTACCTATGTTTGGGAATCCTGCTTTGCAGTTTTCATTTCTATCTGCGGCTTGGTACTGTTGGCGGTTGTCACTACAACCTTTCAGGTTGGTGTTGTTTTCTTTATTTGATAGCTCTTCGTAATGCAATTATATGCAGAGGATAGAGTTGATTTTTGGACTATTTATGGAACATGGGTTCTTGAAAGTTCATTAATAGTTAAATTTCCAATCAAGCATGTGGTGCAGCTTTAATTTTATGCCTTCTATATATTTCGTGAGTTGATGAACTGCAACTACTCTTAATCAGACAAGTTTTCAAACCCGAACTGCAAGATTCCAAAGAGGAGACGAAGAGATGCCTGTTCAAAATCCTCCCAGGGACCTTAGTGTTAGCAGTAACACCAGCTCACCTTCAGAAACAGAGATAATGGAGGAGGCAAATCATGCAGGAGAAGATCAAGGAAACAACGATCATGCTATTGCAATTGGAGAAGATCAAGGAAACATCGATCATGCAAATCATAATCAATGATGGAGAAGATCAAGGAAACGAGGATCAATCTTAATTCTTAATTTATTTATTTTTTGTGTGCATAGGATCCAAGCAACACATTTAAATAGAAAGGAGGAACCAAGGAGTCCTGGCGTGAGTGATGAGGGTGCTCTCGTCCCTTAAGAGAGGTCAAGGGTTCAATCCCTATTCTTGTATGGAGCTGGCTATTTGGGGAGCACTTTCACCTCTTCGGAGCTCACCCGGTACGAACATGGATTAGTCTGGACCAGTGTATAGGACACCGCGTGGTTTATACAAAAAAAAATAGAAAAGAGGATACTATAGCAATGTAAACTAGCATAAACCGAACAGCCACATTAGTAAAGGTCAATCTTAATTCTAAATGATTTTTTATGTGTTAAATAACCTTTTGCGTGAATTTTAGATTGGCCATGTGATTTTCTTGCTTTTTTTTCATTTTGATTCTCTTTCTTTGATTTTTGATTTTATCACGAATTTCACAAATAACTAATTAAAAATATCATAAAAGGATCCATTATCATAATTCTAATACTGAGTTGAGAATTAAATTTTATAATTTATTTTTATTTGTTTTTTATAGGAATATTTTGGTCTCGCAATCAAAATCACAAGTTTTGTTATTTTTATATTGGTTAAATCAGGTTTTCGAAAACAGTCATTTTATTTTTTTATATGTTTTTTCCGTTTCAAAATATTATTCAAATACAATCTCATATTTCACTTTTATAACAGTAAGATTAAATTTTTTTGACACGAATAGAGAATCACGTGTTAAATGAATTTAAAATATTTTTCTTTGTTTAATAGTTTCTGTATTTATTTTCTCAAAACCAAAATCAAGATGATAATTTTATGAATAAACGCATTAATCACGTGAATTAAAACTATTGTTTGTCTACTTATGAATATTTTATAACCATAGATATTGTTACAAGTCCAGATTCTTCGTCAAACTTTTCAAGCTTTATGCGGGCAGTCTAATTTCCCTACTGAACTCATTTTATTTATATAATGTCACTTGTATTTAGTATAGAATCTAAGTGTTTCGGACATTCAAGATTCTTTCCCTTAATTTCTTCTATCGATTAAGGATAAGTTAGTCTTAAATTGAGTGACGTGATGATATAAAACATATTATTTATATAACAAGTATTAAGTTCAAATTTTTTTTTTTTATATAAAAACATGAAATTACTGAAATTTTATTCATTTAACTATAACAATAAAATATACTTTCTAAAAATTAGAGTTTCAGAAAGGAAAAAAAAACAAATTATGGACAAGTACATACAACACAAGTAAAAAAGCAGAGTCTGTCATTTATGGATTGGTGTTGTATTTGACCATGGGACCCCAAACACTTTCGAGACAAGTAAATCTATAGATTTATCTCAATAATTGATGACGCAATTATCTCTTTACATGCCACGTAACCTATTTATATTTATATTACAGAGATTAGAAGATTGCCTCCCAAAATAGATATCCAAGCTATTCACACTCAAATCAAGGGATTTCTAATTTTATTTTATGTAAATTTATATATTGACGAGTAATCTTATTGGCTAGACTAATAGATAGTTATTTAGAATTCATTTCTAACAAGATAATAAAAATCATAACACAATTCATTAAGACTAGTTCTAACCGGTGAGGATATCTCATTGATTTATGTTGTTCTTATAGTGGATAAATTTTATAATCTCAGTGTCTGTTTAACAATAGATGCATTAAAAGTTTAAAACTATAGAAATATTTAAAAATTATTATTTTTTCAAATAAAAAATAGCTTTAAAAAAAAAACTAGAAACTATTACAAACACAATAAAGGGCGTGGAGTTTCCACTGTAGCGCCCCTCACAGTCCACTGTGGACTCGAGCAGTGCAGGGGCGCTTTTGGCCCTCGGGGCTAATCTCGGTTTTTCCATTTGATTTTCTTTTTTTTTTTTCAAATATTCATTTGTGAACAGTGTATTGACGCTGTCGTCCCCGGTAATAGGACAAAAAGCAGGGCATCCCGGTTGAGGGGCACCGGCGTAATTGCGCTGGGATCGGGACCGGCCCGGTCCCGGTCCGCCGCAACTTTTTCTTTTTTTATTATTTTCTGAAATGGCTAAATACGGTTTTAGCCCCCAATAAGACAAAAACACTTAATTGGGTGCAGGGTTAGAACGGTAATTGACCCTATTTTCCGAATTTATTAATCGGCGTCTGTCAGGGCGTGAGGCGCACGCGCCAGGCGGTTTTCCGCCTCACGCCCTGTGTAGGCGGCGCGTGAGTCCTCCCCAGGTGGCCGGAAATTGTATCCCGGAGGACAGAACGATGCGCCGCAGCTTGGTCTTCCTCCCGCGGGGGTGCGTGTAGCCACCAGATGTCCGTGGACGCGACGGAGGTCGGTTGAAGCCGCCGGCCACGTTTCTCTCTCTCCGGAATGGTAAAGTTTCACTTCAGTCCTTCTACTTTTAATTTCCGGGTTAGCTGTATAGAACTCAATCAATTCGGTACAAAAGTTCTGATTTTTGCAATTTTGTCATCTGATTTCAATTGACAATAAATTGAAGTTGCATTTCAGCCCTTTGACTTTGAATTTTTTAATTTAAGCCCTTGATATTTGATTTTCATTTCAGCCCTTACACCTTTTTTTTTTTAATCCCTACTTTTGTCCATGTATATATAAGTGTATTTAACACAATAATAATAATAATAATAATAATAATAATAATAATAATAATCATGATTTAATTATTTTTCATTCTTGCTCTTTTGTTTTTTTTTTCCCTCCCGATAATTTGATAAGTTTGTTGATCGTTGTAGATTTAATTGTGTTAAATTATATACAAAAAAATACTCGCGCCAACGCGCGGGCAAATAGCTATATTCTAAAAAATATAATCTATGCTTACATGACAAACTCAACTCAAAATTTTAAACATTTTATCTTTTAATCTATAATTTTTATTTACTTATATCATATAAATTTATCGTTATAGATTTAAGTATGTTAAATTATATATAAAAAAATACCCACGGCAACGCGCGGGCAATTATCTAGTTATTATATATAAAACGTTCCTTAATGCTTATCCTAAAGTCAGCCAACCAAGGAAAAAAGGCAATTCGTATCCATCATATCAGGTCCCTGCAGAATACTGAAATAGAACCCCTAGCTGCCCGAATTTGATTTTTGAAAAACAATTAAAATTAAAATTAAAATTTTTATTTTTTATTTTAAATTATTTTTTTTAGTTTTTTAGATATTTAATGTGCTGATATCCTTTTTTTAAATATATATTATTTTAATATATTTCTAAATAAAATACGTTAAAAAGCCCATCAAGTAATAATAGAAGACAATGAATTAAATAATTCTACGAGGGAGAGAGAGAGAGAATCTAATACTGCCAAGTCTAATATAAAAGCCCATCAAGCAACTAGTTATATGATTTTTTATTTGCAGTGTATTAAATAATTTAAAAATGAAAAAGTTTGGACATGATCGACAGAGAAAATCTAAATGCAGAAAAATACATCATATGACCACCAACAAAAGCAAGTTAGCCACTAAGGATGACCTCATGTTGGTGAATTTAAAATCCCTCCAGTTCTCTTTCTTGACATGCTCCTTGGGTTGACTATACAAAAAGTATTGACCACTAAATTGACTTTCCACCGTGAAGTTTTGTCTCCAATATAATAGAAAGCGAAAATTCTTCTCAATAATTTTAATATAGTAATATTGAAAATAATTATTACAATAATTAAAAAAAAAGAGACACGATTCATACACACGAGTCTTGTTGCTCTCCGAATTCCAACCAGCCCGGTCACTCCCTCGCGGCAATTCAATTCCCTTTGGATACTTCCTCCATAAGCAAACCAATAAGATTTCGCAGTATAAAGAAGAAGTGGGGTGGCACCAGAAAGGTAACATGCCAGCACAAAAAGCTTTATCGACATACCCTCACACAGTCAGCTGATTGAAGAAAAGAAGCCATGCAGTGCTTGTTTGGATTTATGACGAAGAACTGTCCCAACTAATCAACAAGATTTTCTTGGTCCCATTTGAAAAAAAAGTGAGAATTTTCCAAGATTCTAAAAGGAAAATGTTCTGAGGAAGCAAACTACACGAAGCAGAATTTTCACCTCTTCTAGTCACCAGTTTAACATGTTCTGCCACCACCAGTACTGTCATTGTTGATTGAAACTAGCTAGAACCCAACAATATCTTTATTAGGGTATCTCAAATAAGAGAGCGTGGGAGAAGAGAGCGATCTGCATTGTCAGCTCCCACGCGATTCAATTGGAAGCTCGAGTTATGCATGGAGTTAGCTTAATCATTAAGTTTCCAAATTGAAAGCTTTGGACTTTCACTTCCTTTTCTTTCTCTAATGGTAACCGGCACTACTTCTTTTTTCCACTGTCATCTTTCAACTCGCGAGACTTGGTGGCCTTACCTTTCCTCACCTTCCATTTCATGTACCTTGTATCCCTCACCTTTCCTCACCTTCCTACCATGTCAGCTCTCCCTTTTCCCTTTATAAATCCTTGTTTTCTCTTTCTTTCTGGCTAACTACAGTCTCATCATCAATATCAGGCAGAATGAGGAGCTACTAGCTGCAATAGCTTGCTGCAGAAAGACATTTATCCTCTCCAGTTTTTGTCCAAATCTTCTCCATTTTGCCTTTGCCCTCTAATTTTCTCCCTTCTGTTGATGCTGTCTTTCTGCTACAAATTCTGATTACTGTTAGGTATCTGTTTGATGCTGAACAAATCTTTTTCCTGAAACGTGACTTCCTCAAATCTTTAGTGTGCAGTGTGTGAAGAAGTTTCTGGGATTTAATTTTATTGATCAAAGGTTGGAGTTTTCATTGTGGACTACGACTTAAATAAGTCACAGTCATGAATCATCCACGAGAGAAGTTTGCGAGGTTGGTTCTTTTCTACACCACGGATGTTTGTTAACTTTAGTGTTTTATGGCACTTTTACGGTGGAGTTGAAGGAACAAATTCAAATATTTCATAAGTACATTTCTTACACATGCAAGCAAGAGAGAAATATTTTGTTTACTTTGAAGGAGTACTAACTCCTTGCTTTTAAGATTGAAGTTCTGTTTTACTGTTCCATCACACATGTCTTTGTAGAAATACTGGTCATTAGCTTTCCGAGTTTTGTTGTTATATTGGCACCGACATTGAAATCGCCACTCATCATAGATCTTGTAATAAGAATGGACTGTTCTTCTGTTATTTGTTATTAGCTAGTGTCTCTCCCCAAAATAAATTTAATAAACTTATCTCATGATATTCATTCAACAGTGAGGTTGCTTGGAGAAAGAAAATTCTCCGCCCACAAGGGCCTTTCCATCAAAAGTGGAACAAGATATTCTTATTGTCATGCTTGATTGCTGTTTCACTGGATCCTCTGTTTTTCTATGTCCCTGTGATTGAAGATGGTAAGAAGTGTCTTTCTCTGGACAGCACGATGGAGATTACAGCAAGTGTTTTGCGTTCTGTCATGGATATCTTTTATATGCTACATATTATCTTTCATTTTCGCACTGGATTCATTCCTCCCTCTTCTCGGGTATTTGGAAGAGGTGTCTTGGTCGAGGATACGTGGGCAATAGCTAAGAGATATCTGTCATCGTATTTCTTAATTGACATTCTTTCAGTCCTTCCACTCCCACAGGTAAAGTAAACCTCCTTGCCCTGCCATAAACTGTGAATTGGGATTATTTGAGATTGTTATATGAAATATCTGTGGGGGAAATCTTTGGAAATTTGACATCCAATTATTGAAGTTTTTGTATATCCTTTCAATCAATCACAAGCTGGTTGTACTGTGAGACACGCGCACACACTATCCATGTGGCAGAAACCAGGAGGATAACTTTGTTGCCCCGAACTAAATACATAATCTGGCATATTATCAAAGCAAGCTATCTGAAGAACAATAGTTTCACGATTATAGCACCTGGGAAACTTTTACAGGTCAAAATGTTGGAGTTTGATGTTATTTGTGGGCTTCTAACTTGCTGCTCAATGTCTAGGTGGTGATTTTGATTATCACTCCAAAGATGGCCGGCTCAAGCTACTTGAATACAAAGAACATGCTAAAATTTGTTGTCATCTTCCAGTATGTTCCAAGGTTTATACGAATTTATCCATTATATAGGGAAGTTGCAACTTCTCGCATCCTTAGAGAAACTGCATTGGCTGGAGCTGCATTTAATCTGTTTCTGTATATGATTGCGAGTCATGTGAGTTTGATTTACTCAACCGGTATCCATTAAATCTTTAATATGACATGTGAACTGCATTCATGTTTGATACATTTTAATGTTCTATATGGTCAAAGTTTTTTTACTCTCAGTCAGAACATTTAGCTGTAATTTCTGTAGTACTAATTGGTTTAGCTCAAATTATAGGTGATTGGAGCCATCTGGTATTTGTTTTCAATAGAACGACAGACAAATTGTTGGAGACAAGCCTGTGGGACACAAGCGACATGCAGGCGTGAATATTTGTTTTGTGATGGAGCTGGTGGTGCTGGAAATCTCTCGTTTCTGGATAATCATTGCCCAATAAGAACCCCAAATGAAACAGTCTTCAATTTTGGAATATTTCTTGATGCCCTCCAGTCTGGTGTTGCTCTGTCGTCTACGGGTTTTTCAGACAAGTTCTTTTACTGTTTTTGGTGGGGCATGCGAAACCTGAGGTATGTATATGCTTTCTTCATGAAGATGTCATGCTTTATACAATTGGGTGTGTGGTGTTTGTGCTACATCATTCAGTGCCCGTAGTCGCTGTCTTACACCTGAATGATCCCTGGTGGAGGGGACAGGGTGGGATTTTTGCCAGGGACATGGGACAAATCTGTTGTCATTTAACTTATTTTCACATTTGATGTGGTGTGGGAAGAGGGAAGCAATACAGAAATTACAGCAGAATGATGGTTAAATCTAGGATAAAAATTCGTAGTTACACTATTACAATGAATTCTAATTTGTGTCTTAGATGCAAAACAACATCCTCTACCAGATTTAGTTTCTTTTTTAATGGTATTGAATGGGTTCTGTGATATCTCCTGTGTCTTTTGCAGTTCTCTTGGTCACAATCTTAAAACAAGTACCTATGTTTGGGAAAACTGCTTTGCTGTTTTCATTTCTATCTCCGGTGTGGCAACAATTGCGTTTCTCATTGGAAACATGCAGGTTGGTGCTGTTTTCTTTACTTGATAGCTCTTCGTAATGCAATTACATGCAGAGGATAGAGTTGATCTGGCTTCTAATATCAAGCAAGATTTCATTCAATTTTTAATTGTTGGGTGCATGCTTACATGCTATGATCTCAAAATCAGGGCCCACGAACACCTGATCAGGCATTCTTTGATCAGTAATTAAAAGGACTTGCGATATAGCATTTGATGTTTATTAGGAGAATCGCTTGCAGAATCTCTCATTAACAATATGAAGGTGGTTGCATTTATTTATTTTACTTCTTTCTCATTTATTTTACTTCAATTTTTATTCTTACTTTTGAAAAAACACAAAGAACTAGCATCTGCCATGACACCAACTCCATGAGAATAGTATGTAGGATTATGATGCACCATTGCTCCTTGGTTGGTTTTCTTTTTCATTGTCAAAGGGGTGTCATCTTGATTTTTGGAGTATTTATGGAACATGGGTTCTTAAAGTTCATTAATAGTTAAATTTCCAATCAAGCATGTGGTGCAGATTTAATTTTATGCCTTCTATATATTTTATGAGTTGATGAACTGAAACTACTCTTAATCAGACAAATTTTCGATCCCCAACTGCAAGATTGGAGGAAATGAGAATCAAAAGAAGAGACACAGAACAGTGGATGTCCCGTCGCTTGCTTCCTGATAATATAAGGGAACGGATCAGACGGTATGAACAATTCAGGTGGCAAGAAACTAGAGGTGTTGATGAAGAGATGCTTGATCAAAATCTTCCCAGTGACCTTAGAAGGGACATTAAACGTCACCTCTGCGTGCCTCTGCTCAAGAGAGTGAGTTCTTCCTCTGTTTTGTAATTTTCTGTTGGTGATACACATATGATCTTGATTAGACCGATTTTCCCCTTCCTACTTATTTTCTATTACCTGCAAATGCTGGCTTAATCACTTCTCATTGGAAATGTTCTTTGGATCAATAGCATATAGTGTAATTTTCCAATATATTTCATATAGTGTAATCAAGCTAACCCTGCCTTTGTGGAAAAAAGTTTATCTTTTAATACGCATGCATGCCCCATTACTCACAGAGAAGAAAGGCTGCAGGAAATTACTTTTAGTTGAATTTCCTTGCATCCATGGGTTATCACTAGATGTTTAATCTATTCTCATTTTCTGTATTTGCTTCTCAGGTGCCGGTGTTTGAAAAAATGGACGAACAAGTACTAGATGCAATGTGTGACCGTCTCAAGCCAGTACTATACATAGAGGAGAGCTACGTTGTTCGTGAGGGAGACCTGGTTGATGAAATGCTCTTTGTTATGCAGGGAAAGCTATCAACCACAACCATCAATGGTGGAAGAACCGCCGTCTTCATCCCTGAGTACCTTGAGGCTGGTGAAATCTGTGGAGAGGAACTTCTCACATGGGCTTTAGATCGCCGCTCCTCATCTAATCTGCCCATCTCAACTAGAACAGTTAGAACCATTACAGAAGTTGAAGCCTTTGCTCTAATGGCTGATGACCTGAAATTTGTTGCTTCTCAATTCCGGCAGCTTCACGGTAAGCAACTCCGACACACTCTGAGGTTTCACTCGCAGCAGTGGAGAACATGGGCTGCTTGTTCTATACAGGCTGCATGGCGTCGTTACAGTAAAAAGAAGCTCTGTGGCAAGAGGAAAATAGATTGCAAGATGCACTAGCCAAAGCTAATGGGAGCTCACCCATGCTGCTGCAGAAGCCAGCATAGCCTGATTTTACTTCTGGAGAATGATTGGAAAAGTAGGTCACTTTTCATGGTTTTGTTCTTCTGATTATAGAAACTAGAACAACTCCGGCCAGCAAAAAAAATAGGGAAAAAAACACCAAGAGGGTGGGACAATGTTATAGTAGATTGCTGTAGTTGGTTGGGTGTTACGAGGTCTGTATATGTATATCATGTTGTATATGTAAGTGTCCTTTTTGTTTTTGTCACCATTTCCTGAGTTGATTTATGCTCACAATTTCGAATGGAAAAATCTAACAGGATGCAACGAATTTCAATTTACTGCATATAAGAATTGTAACTATCTGTTGGGCTTGGATTGAGATTGGGTTGCTCATGATGGTACATGCTTAAAATTAAAGTTTCATGTATTTTTTTAGGAATTTCAATCCATAGAAATTATTAAAATTTTAATTTATAATAAAATAAAAGAATAAGACAATCCTATGATTCTTCCCTTGAACTTAATATACAGTGACTTGATTTATTTGTAAAATGAAGTCAAGATTTGTGCTTTTCAAGAACATGAATTTAATGTATAGTTAATTCTTGGTTCTTAGGTTTGATTTAAAAAAGAAGAAGAAGAAAATAGGGAATGAAATAAAAAAGAATAGAAAACAAGGGACTAAAATGATTAGAGACTACAAGTAATGGGGGAAATGTATGTAAAAAAGGAAAATAAAAATAAATAGAAGGATCAAGAAAAATTGAAAAACTATTGAAATAAATCTTACATATTAATAAGAGAAAATATAATAATTAGGAATTTATGGTAAAAAAACAAAATAAAATAAACTGTTTGATATAAATTTTCAAGATTTTTTTTTGTAAAAGCTATTGAAACTTTTTTTTTCTAGCATTGTTTCTCCTTGTTATAACCTCTTTAGTACCAGTAAAGGTCAATCCTAAACTCAAAGTGATTTTTTATGTGTTAAATTTAGAGAATCTTTTAGCATGTAAGTAACAAAAAAATGTTTATCATTAAAAATAAATACAAAACAATATATTTTAAGCATTATATTTTTGGGTGATTTCTTTTTTTACTAATAATTATAAAATTAGATGACCATTCTTTTTTATTATTATTTTTAGCACATCGAGGTGCCCCCGCAATAATTGATACACAAATGTGCTAAAAATTGAGTCTCTCATGTCTACACATATTTGAATAAACCTCTAACATATTTATATTGAAGTTAAAGTTTAATAATTTTATATATATATATATATATATTCCATATATTACGAAAACATGATTCTCTTATTCCCCAAATAACTAACTACTAATTTTAACCTTCTATCTATGACATAAAAATCATATCTTCAACTTAAAAAATTAAAAGAAAAGAAGGAACAAAAAAAACACACAAAGAAAATAAATCTTAGTACAAGTAAAGTCCATGACGATGAAAGTGTTTCATACACTCTTTTCTTTTCAATATTTTTTTTTTATAATTAGAGTGTCCGAGCTAGCTTGCGCATATCTTGACTATTTTCCGAACCTACCGAATATCCTACAAGTACAGTAAGCATGTAAGACACCATGGGATGACAGGCGTACCAAGCAGGGATCAAACCAGGGTGTTATAAAAGGGGCACCCTCTAGATATCGTTGGGACACTTAAACCACGGTCCCTTGAAGGGGGGCGCCCTCCACCTACTACTGGGACAAACTTCTGCTGGTCTTTTCTTTTCAATCTTATTTAATGCTCCACCAGGATTATACAACACAATCACTTGGCTTGTTATTCGATGATTTATGACCGAATGAAGATGTTATTTTTAAAAATATAGTTGATGTTGATTTTTAAAATATTTTTTGTTTAGAAATATATAAAAATAATATTTTTTTTTAATTTTTATTATTTTAATATTAGCACATCAAAATTATCTAAAAATATTTTTTAAAAAATAATTTAAAATAAAATGATGAAATAATTTTGTTTTCATTTTTTTCCAAAAACACTTTTTCATTTTGTTTTTTTCTTGATTGTTTTGTTGACCAAATCAATGCAATCCAACATAAACAGTGCAAGCATGCATTCATTATACTCTTGTGGTCAATATTATGAACTCGTGATTTGTTTATTTTTATTTTTTACTGTAATCAATCAAGATAATTCCGTCCAAAGTCTAAAAATATAAACCGTGGATCACCACGGGGTAAATCTCGGGTCATGGTCTAAGTGGGTTCTAATCAATTTTAAATAAAAAATTCTATATGAGAATAAATATATTTGACTTCATGTATATATAATTAAATTGAAGAATTGACTCTACCACCCAAATAATTAAATTAAAATATTCATAGAAAAAACATTGCAATGAAGCTAAACATCAAGATTGCATTAGATGTATGCTGTTCTTATAGTGGATACATTTTATAATCAATAGATACATTAAAACTATAAAAATATTTAAAAAATATTATTTTTTAAGTAAAAAGTAGCTTTAAAAAACAAATTAGAAATTTTTATCCGTGTTTATAAAACGATCCTTAATGGTTATCCTAAAGTCAGCCGAAATAGACCCCCTAGCTGCCCAAATTTGGTTGTTTGAAAAACAATTAATTTTTTATTTTATTTTAAATTAAATTTTTTTATTGTTTTAGATATTTTAATGTACTGATAACAATTTTTTTAAAAAAAATATACATTATTTCAATATAATTCTAAAAAAAATACTTTAAAAAACCAATCGAGCACACTTTAAATGTATTATTTTGCTTACAGTCCTCTCTTCCATTTTGCTATTCCTGGTCTGATGCCATGGTCCACTGGGTGCTCTCGTTGTAAGGTAAATCACTGTCTTCAAGTTGAATATTCTATGTAAACTCTAATTGTAAATCTAAATCAATTAATTTAAAATTAAAAGAAATAAAAATTCAACTCATCAAATCAATTAATTTATCAGAAACTCATTTAAATTAAACCAAGTTGATATTTTTTTTAATATTATAAACATGTAAAAACCATTACAAGGTACGTGCAGCATATAATATACATGTTCATATTTATAAATACAGTGAATTGTATTTTACTTAGAAATTAAAATAAAATTAATGCATATAACACACAAATATATTTCATATTGAATATTAACATGACTTATTGAATCATTTAAGGGCTATAATATGATATTTAAAAGCTTCTATTACATGTATCATGATTTATCAATATAACTTAATTTATATGCATGACTATGCATATGCAATTGTTTTAAGTGAGTCATCTATCGCCTTTAGACGGTCGATATTGCAAAATCGGTTCATCGTTATTGAACTAATGATATTATAGATTTTTCATGTCAAGAACTAATGATATCAACAATGTCATAATCAAAGCTTCAATATGCCTCAGAGGTATTTATTTTTTATTTCGTCCCCCCTTTTTTTTAAGATGTCATGATTTTGAATACCTAGCATTTTTTTTTTGTTGCATGTATAAACTATGCTATTTTGTCAAAAAAAAAATTAAAAATTATGTTATTTCATTAATATTTTTTAAAAGGCAAAAGGTTATCCATTGGTTGTAAAAAATCGAACCTATTAGCTCTGACTTGTGTAAAAAATTAAAAAACGTACATCAGTGTTTGTTGTACAGTTAGGTGCTTCCATGTTGATGTTATAGATGAATTGACTTTCATTACATTTTTTTATTTCATCACATTTTTTTATGTTTTTTAAATATTTTAATACAATAATATCAAAATAAAAATAAAAATATTTTAACACATCATATCAGCTCATGTAGCCTGAATTTAAATCCCTCCAGTTCCTCTTCTTTGACCATACCAATCTTATGCATTTTCCAGGTGCTATCTGAGTTGACCATTTCAATGACTAGCTGAGAATGATTTTTAATTTGTATTTTTGTATTAGCTTCTTGCATCTTGATTAATTTTATAAATTTTAAAATTAAAAATTATGTAAATCTTTAATGATTATCATATTAACATTTACAGGGTTCAAATCTAAAACGACAAGAAAAGCAAATATTTTAGTACCAAGCTCTTATTACCGAGTAACTACTGGATAATGATTTATATTTTTAAATTTTAATATAATAGGATTGGATTCACTTTTATTCGCTGAAAATCGATTGTAATTCCATTCAACACTGGACCGGGTTGATGATGACTACCTTCTCCTCCAAAATCAATAAACTATAAATTAACAAATAATTTATCCAATAAAAATAAATTAGCTGGCGTATCTTGAATATTTCTCGTGATTTGGAGTAGCTAGACGATTGAACATGGTGGATTGAGATTAGTGGTTGGCGAGATTAAATAAAATGAAATAAATCATGTTATTATAATATAAATTAAATTGATCACTGCTGCAAAGTTAAGAGATTATTTTGACTTTCTATAATAAAGAGATATCTATTTTTTTTTATTTACCTCCTTCAATTGTTAGGCCTCCTTAAAATTGACTAATGAAATTGTGACACGTGAACTAGATATTTTTTAAACAATTTCTTACATGATGCTATTTCACCAATCAACTGTTAAGTCATAAATGAAGAAAAATATTATTTTAAAAAAATTATACAAAGACACTGCATAATATTATCAATATTGAAATTTAATAGTGATAAAATAAAATAAAATAAAATAAAATATACAATAAATTCTTTGAAAAACAATCCCACTTTATTAGGGTATCTCTAGCGGAATATAGACATGAAAAGCCAAAAAGTATTAACAAATAACTAAAAGAATACGAAAATCACTGTTCATTACTGTTCATTGTCTCTAAAAAACAACGTGGGACGCGAGCTTTTTCGTCCCAGGTGTGTCGCGCGAGTTCGTCCACCCTATTTTTTTTTGTTTTTTTCCGTCTATGAACGAGTGTAGTAACTGATTTTAACCACGATAATAAGACAAAATAGTGGCCGGCTGAGGGGTAAATAACGGCTGGAATCAGGGGTGCGGGCGTAATTGCACGCGTACGGACCGGTCCGGTCCGGTCCGGCCCGCCGCACCCCGTTATATTTTTTTAATATTTTTGAAATGGATAAAGACGGTTCCTAGCCCCCCAATAAGACAAAATCGATTATTTAAGAGCGAGGGACGGAAAGGTAACTAACCATTCTTATTTATATATTTTCCGAAATGCATCGGGGAGCGTGCGGTTCACGCGGCCGACGATTTTCACCCTGACGCCCCTTTCAAGTGGCGCGTGCGGTATGATACGGTGTCCGTAAATGCGCTACCGGCGTCCACTACGGTGCGCCTCCTCTTGGTCGTCCTCCCGGTGCGGCGCGTTTTCACATACGATGTCCGTGTACGCGGCGGAGGCCGGTTGAAGACGGCGGCAACGTATCTCTCTCTCCCCTGCACGTAACAGTGCAGGCGAGGACCCCGTTTGTCACCCTTTTGCAATTTGGTCCCTCCACTTTCAATTTCCTTTCCTGCACCTTTCAGTTCTGTTACATTAGTTTTACGTTTCTGCAATTTGGTCCCTCCGGTTGAAATTAATTAAATGTGCACCTTTCACTTCGGTCCTGCAACTTTTGTTCTTCCGGATTAGGTCCAAATTCGTCATTAAATTCGGTACACAGGTTTCAATTTTTGCAATATTATCCTTGGATTGAAATTGATAATAAATGTGATTTTAATTTCAGCCCCTTCAACTTTTGATTTTAATTTCAATCCCTGTTTAAATTTGTAATGCTTATCAAATAATTGTTACATTTTTCCTAATAATTTTATTTTCCATCTATTTTTTTTCCTTTGATTTATATACGCCACTTTCATTTAATAATAATAATAATAATAATAATAATATAATAAGAATAATAATAATAATAATAGTTTTTTTTAATAATAATAATAATAATAATCATATCATATGCTATTTATAAATATTTTAAATTGATTTTTTTTTAATTTAAATTTTTTTTTTAATCAAAATATATAAAAATATCAAAAAATCAAATTTAAAGTAAAAAAATAGAAATAAAAATTTATTTTTTATAATGTATTTTTTATAAATATATTAAAATAATATTCTTTAACTATTTAAAAAAATCTTTCTCATATTAATATATTAGACCTATGACCTATGACCTATGACCGACTTTTGAGTGACCAATTTCAAGTCGACGAAGAAAGGATAACAATTGGACGAGGGATTAAAAAAAAATGGAAAACAATTAAAAAAGTGAGGGAGTTATGGGCGCCTTTGGCAACATGTTGCTGTATTTTTATCTGGCAAGATTGTTTTCAAGTAGGGTTACATATCGGTGCCTTTTAAAATTTCGATAAATACATAAATCTTAACTTTTCTACTAAAATCCTAAACCTAGCCGCCGCCCCCTTTTCTCTCATCTAATAGCGCTTCCAGCCCCGAATTGAGAGACAAAAGCAAATAAAATGGTCCATCTATTATTATTTTTATTATTATTTGTATTGAAGCTGCCGTTTTTTCATTTGAGTTTGGTTTCGTTTTTTTTTTTATTATTCTTATTAGCTCTTTGCTTTCAAGTTACTTTTTCTTATTATTTTTTTCCAGGCTGGCATCTTTTTAATCGCAGGGTTTACTTTCCTTATTTGGTTTCTTTTTTTTTAATTCTTTTCTTTTCGACTGTTGTGTTTTTTTCTTCTTTAAATCTATTATTATTTTTATTATTATTTGTATTGAAGTCTGCCGGTTTTTCATTTGAGTTTGGTTTCGTTTTCTTTTTATTATTCTTATTAGACCTTTGGTTTTACGTCGGCCGAGGTTTATCTTTGCGTGGGTTGCCTCTGTGAAAAGAAAAGGAGAAACCAAACTCAAATGAAAAAAACAGCGACTTCAATACAACTTGCACTAACATGAATTACGCGCAGATTTATTATTTTAACTAAATTTATATTATAATAAAAACAATACACATAATTAGTATTTTTTACATTGAAAAAAAAATTAATTCAGTAATAATAATAATAACAATAATAATAATAACAATAATAATAATAATAACAATAATAATAATAGCAATAATAATACCAATAATAATAATAATAACAATAATAATAATGATAATAATAATAATAATAACAATAATAATAATAACAATAATAATAATAATAATAACAATTATTTTTGTTAGTAACTCTTTTGTTAATATTTTTTTTGCTCTTCATAATTTAATAATTTCTATTGTTTTGGCAGGTGATGGTGTTAATTTTTTTTAATATATATTTTTTAGTCTTTCGCCTAAGAATATATATTGGGGAAAAAGAAAACATGACCTGAGATTTTTTTAATATAAAAAATTAATATAAGTATTCGATATATATTTAATATAGTTATATAATAGCGGATGATCGGCCACACAATTACAAATAACCGATTAAAACACATTCACAAATTTAATTTTTTTTTATTTGTAGAATAATGTCTACTTTTGTCCATGTATATATAAGTGTACTTAACACAATAACAATAATAATAATAATAATAATAATAATAATAATAATAATAATAATAATAATAATAATAATAACAACAATAATAATACCAATAATAATAATAATAACAATAATAACAATAATAATAATAATAATAATAACAATAATAATAACAACAATAATAATAATAATAATAATAACAATTATTTTTGTTAGTAACTCTTTTGTTAATATTTTTTTTGCTCTTCATAATTTAATAAATTCTATTGTTTTGACAGTAATAGTGTTAATTTTTTTATATATATTTTTTAATCTTTACGCCTAAGAATATATATAGGGAAAAGAAAACATGACCTAAGATTTTTTTAATATAAGTATTCTGAGATACATTTAATATAGTTATATAATAGTAGATGATCGGCCACACAATTACAAATAACCAATTAAAACACATTCACAAATTTGATTTTTTTTTATTTGTCTAAATGCCATATTAACAATTTGAATATTTTCCTTCATACCATTTTTTTTTACTATTCTGATTTCTAAACGAGTTTTGTCATTGGAGATGCCTTTAGTGTGTTATATGATTAATGTTGTTTTTACCAAAGTTGTTTTTAATTAAAAATATATTAACATTTTTTTATATATTAACAAATTAAAACAATTATTAAAAATACCTAACATACACCATATCAAAGCTGTGAAAAAATAAAATATTTTTAATATTCCTTAGATTCTTTTCAATAATTTTAATATAGTAATATTAAAAATAATTATTACAATTAAAAAAAAACACGAGTCTAGTTGCTCTCGCCTCAGCCAGTCACCCCCTTTGACAGCGACTCCCTTTGGACTTTTCACTTCATTTTCTTTTCTTTATCTGAAGTCTGAACAATAAGAGAGATGGTAAACGCTTCACAGATGGGACCTGTACACATTTTCCAGGAAACTTCCTCCGCTCTTCCAATCACATGAATGATTTCAGAAAAAAAAAGGTAGTCTTTTTATCCTCCTTCAATAATAGCGGACAAAACCCAGTTTTTGTTTTTCATCAGCACTTGGTTAGGTATGTCTCTTCCTTTCTCTCATAAAAAAACCCTTCCTTTTTTTTCTATGTAATACTTTTCTTTCTCTTTGAAGTAATTTATTTTTGCCTCTTTTTGTTGAGTTTCATTTTATTTTCCTCTGGGGTATTTTAGTTCTGTTTATCCTAGTTTTTTTCTCCCTTCTTTTGATGTTTTCTTTTTGGTACAAATTCTGATTACTGTTAGGTATCTGTTTGATGCTGATTTTTATTTTTTTTGAAACGTAACTCTCTCAAAAAAAAAACCCTTCATTGTACGCACATGCCTATTGCTTGTCAAGATATTATTATTGCGAGGATTTTAGTGGCATATCTGCATATGGGGGTGTCTTTTGGAATATCTCTCCAGGTGTCACCCTTATGTAATCAAGTTTTTCAAGTCTTTGATTCATTGTTGAATCTATAAAAATTCGGCAAATCTGTGAGGATAAGGTTTCTGAGTTTGTTATATCCAGTGCTACATAACCCATTTTGTGTCTTAACACTCGTTTAGGTATTATAGTTATTGTTTCTATCATTTATGACTTAATATATTCAGGTCAAACAGGACTGCGTTAATACAAGTTCTTTTAATGTTGTATTACTTTGTTGTTCTTTCTTGCAGAGGTTGGCATTTGAGTTCTGTAGTGTGCAGTGTGTGAAGAAGTTTCTTGGATTTAATTTTATTGATCAAAGGTTGGATTTTTCATTGTGGACTACGACTCAAATAAGTCACAGTCATGAATCATCCACGGGAGAAGTTTGTGAGGTTGGTTCTTTTCTACACTACGGATGTTTGTTAACTTTAGTGTTTTATGTCACTTTTATGCTGGAGTTGAAGGAACAAATGCAATATTTCATTAGTACGTTTCTTACACATGCAAGCAAGAGAGAAATATTTTGTTTACTTTGAAAGACCACTAATTCCTTGCTTTTAAGATTTAAGTTATGTATTACTGTTCCATCACACATGTCTTTGTAGAAATAATGTTCACTAGCTTTCCTAGTTTTGTTGTTATATTGGCACCAACATTGAAATCACCACTCATCATAGATCTTGTAATAAGAATGGACTGTTCTTCTGTAATTTGTTATTAGCAACTTTTAACTGCCTAAGTTACTATCTGTTTCCTGTCTCCCCAACCATCATTCATCACTGTTGCTATTTCACATCTAATAGTTTCCATCCAGGTGTGATCTTGAATTGTTATAAGATTTCATTGACACAATTTATGCTACTCATGGTTGCTGGCTGCATATAGGATGTTTCAATTTAAGTAGATTGTTTAGAGTGAGAGTAACCCATTATGTTGGTGATGTGTTGTTCAGGTTTCAAGATTGGAAATCAGAGAAGAGTACTGAAGGGAATTATTCTGCAAGTAATGATATGTATCCAGGAAAAATTAGAGCCACAATAAGCACAGTTTCTGAGAAGTTTCAAAGAGGATTGGAATCTGGCTCTTCAAGCTTTAACAAAATTAGAAAATCATTAAAATCATATTCATTCAACAGTGAGGTTGCTTCGAGAAAGAAAATTCTCGACCCACAAGGGCCTTTCCTTCAAAGTGGAACAAGATATTTGTATTGTCATGCTTGATTGCTGTTTCACTGGATCCTTTGTTTTTCTATGTCCCTGTGATTGATGATGGTAAGAAGTGTCTTTCTTTGGACAGAACGATGGAGATTACAGCAAGTGTTTTGCGTTCTTTCACGGATATCTTTTATATGCTACATATTATCTTTCAATTTCGCACTGGATTCATTGCTCCCTCTTCTCGGGTATTTGGAAGAGGTGTCTTGGTCGAGGATACTTGGGCAATAGCTAAGAGATATCTGTCATCATATTTCTTAATTGACATTCTTGCAGTCCTTCCACTCCCACAGGTAAAGTAAACTTCTTTGCCCTGCCTATACACTCTCTGTGGCATACCTGTCAGATAGTACTTACAAAGTGGAATATATTTCATTTAGTCTCAATACTTGTGATGAATAGCTAACTCATTTTTCCTAAGGTGACTTTGGAAGAATTGGTTTCCTTTTATGACCTCATTTTTGGTCCCTAAACTGTGAATTGGGATTATTTGAGATTGTTATATGAAATATCTGTGGGGAAATCTTTGAAAATTCGACATCCAATTATTGAAGTTTTTGTATATCCTTTTTATCAACCACATGCTAGCTGTACTGTGAGAGACACGCACACACTATCCATGTGGCAGAAACTGGGAGGATAACTTTATTGCCTCAAACTAATTACATAATTTGGCATTTTAACAAAGCAATGTATTTGAAGAAAAATAGTTTCATGATTATAGCACTTGGGAAACTTTTACAGGTCAAAATGTTGGAGTTTGATGTTATTTGTGGGCGCTTCTAACTTGCTGCTCAATGTCTAGGTGGTGATTTTGATTATCATTCCAAAAATGGCCGGCTCAAGATACTTGAATTCAAAGAACGTGTTAAAATTTGTTGTCATCTTCCAGTATGTTCCAAGGTTTATGCGAATTTATCCATTATATAAGGAGGTTACAACTTCTGGCATCCTTACAGAAACTGCGTGGGCTGGAGCTGCATTTAACCTGTTTCTGTATATGCTTGCGAGTCATGTGAGTTTGATTTACTCAACTGGTAAACATTTTATTGTAAAATAGATGAGAGAAATTTACATGCATGCGCGCCACTCATATATTTTCAATTTCATAAACTATCCATACTGTAGTTTTTATTGAGATCAACTAAGGATGAGTTGGCCAAGTAAACTCTAATTACGAAACTACTACAATGCTAATAAAAGTTTCAAGGGAATGCATTGTAAACATAGGTTGCATCAAAATGATGATCAGTTATGTGTACTGCTATGTATAATGATATTCACCTTTGATCATACCGTTATTTCAGTAACTATGCAATTTTTCCATTTGTTTACCTGGACATTTCATTACCTTGTTCTTTTATATGACATGTGAACTGCATTCATGTTTTATACATTTTAATGTTTTATGTAGTCTTGACATGTGCTCATATCCTTTTTTTTTCTTTTCTTTTTTGGCATGGATTTGGTGCTTGACTTACTCTATTGAACAAGTAATGATAGTTGTATGGATAGATAATTGAAGATGAATATGGATGTGGTCGTAATGTTTTATAATCTTTTTAGCTTTTGTCATTGTTTTTCATGAATTGATTGCGCACTAAAATTTCGTTGAATTCTGCATGCTGTATCATGCCAAAGTTTTTTTTAGTCAGAACATTTAGCTGTAATTGGAAGTTCACCTTCTGACTTGGGCATAATATTTGTAGTACTAATTGGTTTAGCTCAAATTTTAGGTACTTGGAGCCTTTTGGTATTTGTTTTCAATAGAACGAGAAACAAATTGTTGGAGACAAGCCTGTGGGACACAAGAGAAATGCAAGCGTGAATATTTGTTTTGTGATGGAGCTGGTGGTGCTGGAAATCTCTCGTTTCTGGATAATCTTTGCCCAATAACAACCCCAAATGAAACAGTCTTCAATTTTGGAATATTTCTTGATGCCCTTAAGTCTGGTGTTGTTTTGTCGTCCATGGGTTTTCCAGAAA